>CAUYSK010052349.1:0-63318 GCA_963575035.1 Avahi laniger
TTGTCAGCTCTCATCCTGTAGTTTTTAACAGATTCACTTTGCTTTACAAAGCAAATCCAAACCTTTAGGTCTGAGAAACGGGACGCCTTGTGGGATACAGCCGCTACTGTCTTTCAGAGATGCCCTTCCGAGTGTAACAGCATTTGAAATGCAAACCAACACGATCACATACTCCTCAGGGCAAAGCTCTGCAAAACTCCTAAGACAAATCCTGTCCGCAAGCACATCTGTATTAATTCATGGAGCAACATATCTTAAAATGGAAGGATAAGCATACTTTTTTTCTGAAGCTACTTATGGGAGCCAGGATAGAGGGGAGAGGTGTCAAAGCTAGACTTCTGACTCTACCTTGTTCTGTAGATTTGACTTTGGAAATGTATAGATCTTTTATATCATTATAAAATAAAAGGAAGTGAAAGTTTATGACTTTTAAACATTTTGATAATTGTCAAATTTTTCTCTAAACAGTTTGTACCCTGTTAACCTCCTGTCAGTACTTGAGGAGAACATTTTTCTCCCACGACTTTGCCAACACTGGATTATCTTTTAAAACTTTGCCAGTCCCATGGGTGAAAAGTAGATTGCCATTTTCATTTGGGTTCTCTGATGACTGAAGTGATTAAGCAGCTTTTTATTTGTTTATTAGCCATTTTGAATTTCTTTGGTGAAATGCAAGTAATAGCCTTTTTTATATCAGAAAGATTTTTTTTTTCTACTGATTTATAAACTCTCTATATTGTGGCTATCATTTTCATTTGTTGACTATTAACAGGTTCATGGCCTCATCTCCAGTTGTTCAGGCCCTGACTGTTTTTTTTCCCTGTTGTCTTATATTGATGTTTTCTACAAGAACATTTATGTGTGATGTGTGCTCATGTTATTCTAGAATTAACTGTGGACCAGACTTCACTGAAGTATGTAGGTGCTGGATGGCAGCATGTGGGCTCTGTGAAGCAACACAGCGGTTTTCCTCTGTTTGCTTCTCCGCTTCTCCTTTTTGTTTTAAATGTCCTAGGGTTTTTACTGTGTCTAAGTAGTAAGTAGTTATAAATGTCCGCTTAAGTTGATTGCCAATAAACAAATTTCATTGTCATTTTGGTTTGAGATTGTTCTTGATTTTTAGTGACCCACGACAACTGTTTTTCTGTTCTGTCCAATGTGAATACTTGAATGAAATGGTAATTTTTCATTACGCGCACACATACACACATATTTAGGAGGTAGATTTTTAAAAAGTGTTTATAGCTGTTAGCACTTGCCCTTTGTTCATGGATATATTGAACATGTTTCTTTCTGTAGGTCATCACTCCATGTAGGAAGCTCATTTTGTGTGCTGATAACAGAAAAGAAATGGAAGATTGGATTGCAGCTCTAAAGACTGTCCAGAACAGGGAGCATTTCGAGGTTAAAAAAGAAAAGCATCCTTCTACAAGTGCTTGTTGTGTGGTCCCTACCCTAATGTCCTGCCATCTGATACCTCCCATGTGCAGACCAGCAGTTCTGGAACTCACGTTCTCAGCATGTTTTAATTATAAAATTAAGGCTGCTGCTCGTCCTTTCTGCAGACCTTCCCACTGTGACCCTGTCCTTTGTAAACCTTCCTCCCCGCCCTTCTTGGGTACTTTGTTTAATTCTGTCCAAATTGCCACACTTAAGACTTTCAAAGGGACATCTTATCTTTGCCATCATTATTCCTTTCTTCCAGCCCACCCAGTACAGCATGGACCACTTCTCAGGGACACACAATTGGTATGCCTGTTCCCACGCGAGGCCAACCTACTGCAATGTGTGCCGGGAGGCTCTGTCTGGGGTCACATCCCACGGACTGTCCTGTGAAGGTGCGGATGATCTGTGTGTTACTCTGTTGGGAAAGGTGACCTGAGGTTTTACTTGATAAAGCTTTGGAAATCCAAACACAGTCACCGTAAATAAGCCATCGCCTCCCGGTCAGTCAAGGGTAAAGGGATTTCTGTGACTCTGTTGTTTATTTTACCTACTGAGGAGTCCTTGTTAAGTCATTTTTTATAGTGCTCAGACAAAGTAAAAAGAAGGGCTGTGGTGGAAAGGAGAAACAAAGAGGAAGTGTAGTGAATGCAGAGGGAAAGATGTTTTTAAAATACCACTTGGCCCAAGGTAATGATATTCCCCTATCCGGGTAAACTGGGTCATGGTTATATGGATTAAACGTGTCTTACAGACAGAGGTCAGGGCCACATGTTTGAGCGAGGGAGTCTGATGAGGGGCAAGGCCAGCAGCCTAGAGTGGGGGTTCCAAGTATGGTTTGTGGCCAAACTCTGCCTTGTGCCTGTTTTTATACATCTCTCAAGCTTAAGACTGGCTTTTACATTTTAAAATGGTTGAAAAAAAACAAAAGAAGAATACTATTTTGTGACACATAGAAATTCCATGAAATTAAAATTTAAGTAGTTGTGACGGAGGCCGCACGTGGCTTGCAAAACCTGAAATATTCACTCCTTGGCCTATTACAGAAAGTTTGCTGACTCTTGGCCATCCTTGATGTCTGGTCTCACTTCCACCTCTTGTGCCACTGCCATCAGCCTCTAAGCAGGTCACAGAACTTCAGTTACAAAATGGGGAGAGCTGTTGGTTCCTTTCCTGACTTTTCTAGGCCTGGACAGTTCTTATGACCCTGTGTCTGCTCAGCATGGGAGCGTTGTCACAGGTGAAGCTTGCAGGCTTGCATGTTCCTTCTCTTTCAGTGTGCAAGTTTAAGGCTCACAAGCGATGTGCTGTGCGAGCAACTAACAACTGCAAGTGGACCACGCTGGCCTCAATTGGGAAGGACATCATCGAGGACACAGATGGGGTATGTTGGGGCCCTGCCCTCCCCCTGCCGTTTCATTCAGGATGGTCACCCTGGGTCCCGGAGTCACAAAGACAGTATGTGGGGGCCCTGTGTGGTTGCTGTGCCTCTGGCAGGCGTGCGTTGGGATGGCACTTCAT
The DNA here is from genome assembly GCA_963575035.1 of Avahi laniger. NCBI lineage: Eukaryota > Metazoa > Chordata > Mammalia > Primates > Indriidae > Avahi > Avahi laniger. Next base: position 2,965 of record CAUYSK010052349.1, read on the forward strand.
AGGCCCTGCCTGTTCTCCTCTTACTGGGTGGCAGGGAAGGCGCTTTTTGGGAAGAATGCCTAGTCTGAGTTCACACAGGGCATTTCTGCCCCTGGGCTCCTAGCTGGCTTTGGGGCCAGAGCTCTGGGAGCGTCCCCAACACGTGTCTGCTTGGTTGCAGATCGCCATGCCCCACCAGTGGCTGGAAGGAAACCTGCCTGTGAGTGCCAAGTGCGCGGTGTGTGACAAGACCTGCGGCAGCGTGCTGCGGCTGCAGGACTGGCGCTGCCTCTGGTGCAAGGCCATGGTGAGCGTGGGCCCTGTGCCCAGGCGGGTGGGGACGGGTCTGCTCCCCACAGGCCCTCAAGGGCCTGGTTGGTAGCCCCATGTCTTGTGCTGAGGCTTCACCTTCTTCTGAATCCTAGCACATTCACCCTGGAGGCCCCTCCAGCTGTGAGAGTCTGGTGACTTGACCTTCCCTTTTCCATCCGGTTGTTCTCATTACTGACTGATTTTTATGTGTGTGTGTTCCTTTCTTTTGAGTTTGGTACTGCATTGTAGACACATGCAAATGTGTGTTTTCAAGACTCGTCACATCTTCATCATACAGCACCATAGCCAGGCTGCGCAGGGGTCATTTGGGACAGGTTAGCTGACCATCTCTGTGATATGGGAGCAGGAAGGCAGGAGAGGCTTTTCTGAGAAATTCACTCCCCGGTGATGTTTACAGCAGCCACAGCAACGAGTGAGAGGGAGGAAAAGCAATGGTGTCACCTGTGGGGCTCCTCTCAGGTTCTCGGTGTGGTCATTGCCTGTTGGGTGAGATGTGCTGCAAGGGAGAGGCAAGGGGGACTCTCTGTGCACTCACCGCTGGGTCTGCCATTGGCAGTTGGCTGCTGCAGCTACCCGATTAGAATGCCTGGCCGCCAGGAGGAAGCCTGGCACGTAAAGCCACCTTGCCCCAAGAGCCCTTAATCCAGTCCCGAAAGTTAACGTTAGCTGTGCCTGAAGGGACCAGGGGTCAGGCCAGGACTGTAGCTCACGTAGTGTGAGCCACGTCTGGCTCCCACCTGGTGCTTCCGTGTCATGCCTTCTCAAGTGCAAAGCCAGGACGTGGGTGTCCTGCTGGGAGCAGGTCAGCCCCACTGAGGCTGGCTTATCACCTGCAGGGCAGGGGGATTTCTGGTGTGTGTGAAGGTGACCCTGGTGGCATGTGGATTCTTATTTCAGGTGCACACGTCGTGTAAGGAATCCTTGCTGACCAAGTGCCCACTGGGCCTGTGCAAAGTGTCGGTCATCCCACCCACAGCGCTCAACAGCATCGACTCTGATGGTGGGTACCAAGCGCATGTCCTTCTCACCTGCACCCATGAACCTCCTTTGTGTGCTCTTTCCTCTCCAGCTGCAGAGTTGGTTAGCTTGGTAACGTGTGGTCAGCAAGAGGTCAGGCACTGCCACGGGATGGGGAGCTGTGCAGAGGTGGTAAACGGTGCCCTGACTTTAGGGCATTGACATTAGACACACTTGAGACCTGAGCCTCCTCCTTTGCTTGGAGGTGAAGACCCTGGGCTATCTGTTGGCTGCTGAGTGGATGGAGTCTAAGGCTTCTCTGTCTTCCACGAGACAAAGCAGCTGGGCCCATCTCTGTCTGGCAGATGCTGCATGCTGGCTTGTAGCCACTCTCACCACCACTGGGACACAGGTCCCATGTTCACAGGTAGCAGTGGAGGGGTGGGAGTGCTGGGGTCTGTGGCTGAGGAGAATCAGCTCTACCAGACTAGGGGCCAGAGGAGACAGCAGCAAGGTGGAACTTGGGCTCCTTGTGGAGATGGCTCCATTCCTCACACGTGGGGAGTGGCCCTGTGGACCTGTGTTCACTTACCTCTCGCTGACTTGTGGGGTGGGGCACGTGTCAGGTGTGTGTCCCTTGGCGTATCTGTGATTACTTATTCTGTCAGCAGTGCCCCCAGCATCTTCTGTGGCTTATAGATTTTCCTCTGTCCCATTCATTCTTGCATCCAGGGTTCTGGAAGGCCAGCTGTCCTCCGTCTTGTACAAGCCCACTGTTGGTCTTTGTCAATTCAAAGAGTGGGGACAACCAGGGTGTGAAGTTCCTCAGAAGATTCAAACAGCTGCTGAACCCTGCCCAGGTCTTTGACCTCATGAATGGAGGACCACACCTCGGGTAGGAAGCTTATAAAATATATCTTTCTTGGAGTTTTAAAAATTTTGTAGATAATGTGCACTTATGAAAAAAACAGCAAAGACAGAGAAATTTTTAAATAGAAAAGAAGGCCACTTATAGTGGCTCATACCTGTATAATCCCAGCACTTTGAGATGCCAAGGCAGGAGGATCATTTGAGGCCAGGAGTTCAAGACCAGCCTGAGCAACATAGTGAGATCTTGTCTCTACAAAAAATAAAAATTAGCCAAGTGTGGTGGCTCATGCCTGTAGTCTCAGCCACTTGAGAGGCTGAGACAGGAGGATCACTTGAGCCCAGGAGTTTGAGGTGGCAGTGAGCTGTGATGATTCCACCGTAGTCTGGCCTAGGCCATAGAGTGAGACCCTGTCTGTAAATAGATGAAGGAAGGTAGGTTGGTTGGGCTACCTCCTCCCCAATTTGCACTCACAGAGGTACCCACTCTTAATTAATAGAAGTGCATGTCTGTCAACTTGCTATACACACACACCCACACCCACACACCCCTTTTAAACTAAACATGATCCTACTCTACCTGCTGTTAGGCAGGTGCTTTCCACATGTATCAGCATCAACATTGTAGGTGTGTTTTCATGTCAGTATCTGCAGATCTGCCTCATTCTTTATAATGGCTGGTCAGTACTGAGGAAGCAGCTTTCTTCCAGCGAGACCAAAGGGGAGTGTGTCTACATCGGGACACGAGAGGCCGCTTGGGTGCCTGTGAGGCAGGAGACGCACACGGGCCTGGGGGCTCAGGGCAGAGGGATTATGCTTCTCATGTGCTCTCTGGAGAGCTGGCCTGGGTTCTTTCTAGTTTCATACTTTCCGTAGGTTTGTAGAAAACATTTGCTTCTGTGAATTTTGCCATTTGAATGAATTCCTTCTTCCTTTGGAAGCACCGGTTCCAAGCAGGAGCTCTAAGAGACTCACTAGCACTTGAGGGAGATTGCCCGGGTTGTGGTGGACAGTGCTCGAAGAACTGTTGTCGAGCGTGTGTGTTCCTGGGAGGAATCTAGGGAGGGGTTGCGTGTGGAGCCAGGTGCTGTCGTGATGTGACCCTGGGCCAGCTCTCTGCCTGTCCTCAGCTGACATGCCTGGGGCTGTGTGAGGAGCACACTGCTCCTCGCTGGTGCCCTGGTGTCTTCTGAGTTGATTTCCCGTCACAGCAAGGCGCTGTTGGAGAACAAATGGTAGCACTTGAGCCTGTTTCCTCAAAGGCAGCATGCCCAAACTTTCTGCAGATAGACTTCTTATCTGCATGACACAGGGTCACTTTCACCGCTAGGTTGATAAATAATTTTAGTTAGAAAGTGGGGAAGTGGAGCTGTCATACATCCCTTGTCACGACACACTGAGCGGGCTCAGGTTGTTATGAAACACGGTACCAGGGGTGTTGGATAAATGCCTTGAAATGGCTTTGGGCAGGGCAGATTACATAGCAGAACTTGAGAATAATGCTAATTTGGACGTGTGCGCATACTTCCACGATTCGTGCTTGCAGTTAAACACGAGACGAGACGACTTAGGGAGCCCTCAGAGACATAAGGGGGTTGATCTGTTATAGTCACTTCCCGTGTGTGGGGAGTAGCTCATCTCACACGGTTCATCACAGGACTTAGAGCTGCTGCTTTTTCATTGAGATTCCCAGCCTTGACCTCTCACCTCTCCTCCCGAGAGCAGGGATGCACCGAGGCTGGGTTCCGTGCAGACCCTGACCTGGCGCTGTGTCACCAGGCCTGCCTGTCTGCTGAGCGCTGGCTCTGGTCAGGTGCTGAGCTAGAGGCGGGTGTACAGGCTGGTCAGGTGGGGGCAGAGACTCATGCGGGCTGTCAGGAGCGTGTGGCAGGGTGGTCTGTCATCCGGTGGCTGATGTACAACTTTTTGGGAACCCAGAGAGGGGTCTTATAAATCAAACTGGGGGACTGTTAGTCTACCCCTGGAGCTAGCATTTGAGGAGCACCAGGGTCCTGATGGCTGCAAGGGAGGTCGGGAGCCTTCCAGGCAGAGGGTGCTGCCCGTGCAGATGCACAGCAGGAGACAGCGCCATGGGACACTGGGCCGGGAGTGGCAGGCGCTGGGCAGAAAGGGGCAGCCGTGGGTCAGGGAGGGCTGCAGGGGCTGGCCGGGAGGGTTGACCCTTTCCTGACATGAAGGGCAACCTCATAAAGTGAGACGCTTGTCAGGACTCATGTTGTAGAAAGATCTCACTGGGAGCACAGGTGGGAGGTGTCCAGGAAGAGTGACAGGAGGGCTCCTGTCACTCCTGTCACAGAAGTATTGGGAGGCTCCTGTGACTCCACGAAAGCGTGGTGGGGGCCCAAGCCAGCTTGGCGTCTGGGAGTGGAGGAGAGGCTGCTAGGAGGGGCCAGGTGGAGAGGAGGCAGGTCAGGCCTACAGACTGTGTCGGTGGTGGCACTGCCATTCTTAGAGGAGGGACAGGTCCTATTGGAGGCTCTGTAGGACTCCACAGTGGTGTGTTCTGGTGGACAGGTAACAGTGTCAGCCTTCAGGAGCAGCCTGGGGGTCAATTCAGGGTCATTAGTACCTTTGTGGTCCTTGGAGCCAAAACATGGATGGGGCCATGCAGGAAGAGGGTGAGGAGTGAGTAGCTGCAGCAGTGGGGGCCCGAGTGGGGATGCTGTGGGGGAGGGGAAAGGTGGCAGGAGACCGAGGAGCCAGGAGGGGAGCAGGCATGGGTCCACCAGCCCAGAGGACCCAGTGGCCAGGGGGTGCTTGCTGCAGAGGGGACAAAGCATCTGTCAGCTTGGGGCTTGAAAGTAACCAGAGCAAGTGCCGGGGAGGACCTGACTGCAGGCCTGGGGACAAGTGGGTGCTGGGGCTGCGGGGGCAGGGCGGTCCAGAGGGCATGGTGGGAAGGTCGGCAGAAGCTGCATGTGGATGGGGCAGGTGAGGGACAGTGACGTAGACTGGGCTTGTGTGGCTGTGGCTGGGGCTGCTGAAGCTGTGCCCATGAACCCCGCAGGAGCTGGCATCTGAGCAGGATGAGGTGTTGGCACACCATTGAGTCTGCGGTGTCTGCTAAGGATCCAGTGGCTCATCTTTTCAGTGTCAGCTCGGGCCGATAGGGACTGGGGCCCTGGTTGGAGGGGCTGGGCGGGCCCCAGAGCCTCTCTTGTCCTCCTCTGCAAAGCAGGCCTGAGCACAGGGGCTGTGTAGATAGACAGTTGTTGTCGCTTGTCAGAGCCTCTGCACACTTGCACTCCACCTCTGGCACAGGCCAGCCATGAGGAGTACAGTACAGCCGGCCCAGGACTCACAAGCCTGTCGTGTGTCCTATAGCATGCATGGCGTTCCACCGACTTTCTCTTTTCTCTGCAGCTTACGGTTATTCCAGAAGTTTGACACATTCCGGATTCTGGTTTGTGGCGGGGATGGCAGTGTTGGCTGGGTCCTTTCTGAAATTGACAGCCTCAACCTTCACAAACAGGTACCTGGACATGAGGAAGCCCAGCCCAGGGGAGAGGGTGCCCAGGTAGAAAGGGCTTGCAGTCTCAGCTCCTTTTCATCTCGGGGCGCCTGTTCTCAGACGGGGGCCAGTGCAGGTTGTGTGGATTGGGGCCGGGGCGGAGGGGAGCGTGGAGGCCCAGGGGCTCTGGCTGTGACATGTGAATGGGACTCGCACAGTCAAAAGTTGGGAGGGGGGGAGGCTACAGAAAGAAGAGTCTTCGAGGAACCTAGGTAGGGAGCAGGTCTTGGGGGGCTATTTCCCCTCCTGTCCCCAGTTGGCTCTATATTGGGTACTGACTTGTGGCTTGGTGCCTCTTGCTTGTGAGGAGGGGACAGAAACATACTTTTCTCAAGTCAAAGTTATGGGTCACTAAACTTAGTTTTTTGTATTAAAATAAAAATAGACTTTCCCGATTATGCATAAAAAAGTGTTCATATGTTCATTGAATTTTCACTCCCAGCCACTGCTCTCCCCATGTGATCAGCCACAGCTGACATTTCGCTGACTCTCCGATGTCTGCTACGATACATACGTGTAATGCGTAGTGCAGTTTGATTGAAATGGACCCATCTTGCCCACGCTATTCTGTCACCGCATTTTAAAAATCACTGGTGTGTGGACACCTCGCGCTCTGCATCTGTAGATAGGGACGTGGTGGTAGTTTTCAACCGACGGAGCTGGGAGCCCCCGGGCTGGCTCCCCTCCCCCACGGGCGGACTATTGGACGGCTTTGCAGGGACAGCTGTGGCGAAAGCAGGTAGACGCATCCGGATTACTTCCTCTTCTGAAGCGCACCCAGATTGAAATACTGAAGTGTGTTGGCCACTGCCCCCATCAGGGCTGCGCCAGTTTACGTTCCCGGTGCTGCATAGCCTGTCTTTTCCCACACGCTGTCCATACGTTCATGCCTTCAGGTTTTTTTTTTTTTTTTTGAGACAGAGTCTCACTATGTTGCCTGGGCTAGAGTGCCGTGGCATCAGCCTAGCTCACAGCAACCTCAAACTCCTGGGCTCAAGCGATCCTCCTGCCTCAGCCTCCCGAGTAGTTGGGACTACAGGCATGTGCCACCATGCCTGGCTAATTTTTTCTATATATTTTTAGTTGTCCCATTAATTTCTTTCTATTTTTAGTAGAGACGGGGTCTCGCTCTTGCTCAGGCTGGTCTCGAACTCCTGAGCTCAAACAATCTACCCGCCTCGGCCTCCCAGAGAACTAGGATTACATGCCTTCAGTTTTTGCCCAGCTAAGTAGACAATAAAATAAATGTCTTATTTTGATTTCTTTAATTACTAGTGAAGTCGAACATCTCAGCTGATAGTGCAGTTTTAAATGAATTGCCTGTTTTTTGTGTTTTTTTTTGCCCCATTCTCTTGGGAATACTCTTTTCTTTTTTAAAAAAGTTGATGTGTAAGGATTGTTGTTACTTGAATTCCTTATCTGTCATTGCGGATATTCTTTTTCCTGGTTTGTCATTTGTCTTCAATATTGTTGGTTTTTGGGTTTTTTTTTGTCTTCAAGATTTTTGTCGTTTTTGTCACATTGAGAGACTTACCCATTCGCCAGCATTATGAAGATTTTTTTGTATTTTTTAATACTGTTTATTATGGTCCATTTAAAAAAAAATTTCAGTCTTCTGTGTGACTTGAACGTATTTTCCAGTGGTTTTGCATTCTCTCCCTGGCCCTGCCCACTTTGCGGTACTTACCGGGGTGGTGGTGGTGGCCGCGGGCGCGCCGGCCTTGACCAGGGGCCAGCTGCTCAGGAAAGAGAAATAGTGCCGCCTGGTGGTGGGTTGGAGCAGTCCACTCAGGTCCAATTTTAAGTTTTGATGAATTTGTGGATCATTTACAAGTTCACTATGGCTAGTGAGGAGAACAGTGAAATCTTGTGGTTCATTTTCACCCTGAACATTATCTCATTTGATTTTTCTTTGGCACTTGATGCTCTGGCCACTCCCTCTGTAGAACCCCAGCCCCGTTGGTGTTTCTTCTCTTCCTGGCTGCCCCATCTCTGTAGGGGCTTCTCCCGCCTCGCCCTCCCTTTAAAGGCTGTGTCCTGGGGGCCTTGCTGGGCCTCTCCTCCTTCACATTCCTCCTCAGAACAGCTCGGCAATTCACAGGGTTTTTGCTGCAGTCTCTGTCCTGGGGGCCCCAGTTTACAGCTGAGCCCCGTACTCTCTGGCTGTCTCATGGTGTGACGAGCTTCCAACACCAGCTGTCACTCAGCCTCATCCTCATTCCTTTCCCTGCAGTCCGGGGACATTGCCATGCAGATGTCAGAGCCAGAAATCTGACAGTGGTTCTTGATTCCATCTTCTTCTCCCATCATTTCTCGCTAATTGCTGGGCTCAGTCCTGTCATCCCACAGCCCCCTGCCCACTGCCACGTCCCCAGTCTGAGCCACCTGCATGGTGAAGAGTGTCTGTGCCAAGCCCCTGGCCTCTGTCCTCCACCGCTCAGCCAGTGACCTTCCTGGGGCAGTTGTGCCCACGCACCCCGCCAGCTTTCTGCAGTGGCTTCCCTGGCTTTAGGAAAGGTTACCAGAGCCCCAGATTTGGCTCTTCCTTCTCTGCTTCTGTCTTCCTCTTTCCTTGGTGCCCTCCCTGCTGGACTCCAACTTGCCCCTTCACAGGTGTCACCTTGCTACCTAGAACACGACCTGCGCCTGTGCACGCCCTTCCTTTTCCTTTAAGCCTCTAGGAAACCCTCACTGAGACCCCAGCCCTTCTGGGCACCTGTCAGCGCTGGGCCCTCTCCATCTGTGTGTCGGGCTCTGCTGTCCTTGCTCGCTCCTGCTTGCTGCCCTCCCAGACCGAGCTCTTGATGAGGTGGTACCTTGCATTGTGCTTGCTGTCCCTGCACAGTGGCAGGGCCTCGTGTGTGGTCACTTGCAGCTGGTGAACAGAGGGCTGTGCAGTGCTGCAGGGAGGGCTACGGGCCTGATGACTGGCTGGTCTCTGCACTGCCAGAGTTGAAGGCTGGAGAGTTCTGGGGCAGCCAGTGTCTGGGGGCCTCCTAAGCACTCAACTGGCGTGGTCGGGACTCCGTGAGGACTCTGGGATGGGAATTCCACGTGAAGGGTGAGGCCTGAGCAAGGCACAAAGTCTGGGGAATGGCAGGTAGACGGGTGTAGACTGAGCCCTCGGGCATACGTGCTCAAGTGTGATGTTCAGACTGTGGATGGTCCTGGCCCCTTTTTTTGATAGGATTTGGAAGCCACTGAAGTGTTTTTAGAGGAGTGAAGTGATACTAGTGATGTTTTTGGAAGAAGAATTTGGTATTAGTAAGATATTGTAGTGGATGGAGAGACAGGTGGTGGGGAGTTACAGAATGAGCTTTCAGGGTCGCGGTCACTGCAGTAAACATGGAAGGGGATTTGGGGAATATACATCAGAGAGGTCCAGAGAGGTCCCAAGGGGTTGATTGTCAAGCTGTGGCCACAGCTGAGAGACACGGGAGAGGGAGGGGCCGATGACCCTGGCATTTTCTGTCAGATTACAAAGACCATCTGTCGCCTCTGGTGGGCTCTGCCTGTAACGTAGCTACACAGTTTTAGATGAGATCTCACCCACCTAATTTAGCTGTTGTAGGCAATTAGGAGGGCCAGTGGGCTGGGAGGTGGTTCTTATTCCCAGCTCTTTGACTGCCTTCTCCCCACTGTTTCTGTTAGTGTCAGCTAGGGGTGCTGCCACTCGGGACAGGAAACGACCTGGCGCGTGTGCTGGGCTGGGGCTCGGCCTGTGACGATGACACCCAGCTGCCCCAGATCTTGGAGAAGCTGGAAAGAGCCAGCACCAAGATGCTGGACAGGTGAGTGGGGACGTGTTCTAATGACATGTGAGTGGAAGGTCTTCTGAGACACAGGCCACCTTGACCAGTGATCTTAACCTGGGATCTGTGGTGAAGTTATTTGTAAAAATTTGACCTTGAGCATGTATTATTTTTTTCTGGTACTCTTTGATTTTTGGTCAGATTATAAAAAGGATAAAAACAATCAAAACAGGTTAAGAATCATGCCCTAGAATGGTCAGGTCTTCTCATGAGGCCAAACCTAAATCCGTCAGGGTGCCTCAGTCCAGCATCTAATGCCCGTCGGCAAAGTACTCCTTGTCGCGTGTTCGAGCAATTCCATTTTCTTGTATCCTATTCTCAGAAGTAGTTTTGGGGAATTGTCCTCTAGTGCTTAAAGATACCACTTGATGCCCTCCCTGAGTGAGATACTCGTAGCTTTGAGCTAGATGCGAGACACTCTGCAGGTGTCCATCAGACACTAACCCAGCCGCCCCCCGGACCCTGGAGCTCTGATTACAGGTGGGCTTGCAATGCCTCCACCTCTTCAGAGCCTGCTTGGTGTGCCTCTGGGGCCCGAGAAGAGCTGGTACAGACCAGCTCTCTGAAGGAGGATAAACTATTTCTCCTAGAAGCAGCATCTCAAAGGCAGCCGTTTATAGGGTGTATTTCTCCCTTTCAGTGGAGCGGTAGTGCCCTGTTGTTTGTGGAGGGGAGACCTTTGTTCTCAGCCAGGTGAAGAGCCGGGTTACAGATGCAGAACCAAGACAGACGGCTTAAAAATGAAGTTTCAAGGCCCCAGGCCACGGAAGGGAGGGTTTCAGGGTCTGCCCTTGGGGGTCGCCTGCCCTGCCCCCGCTCACGGTAGGTGGAGCTGACCTTGTGCGTGTGCAGGTGGAGCGTCATGGCGTATGAGACCAAACTGCCCCGGCAGGCCTCCTCCTCCACCGTCACCGAAGACTTCAGTGAGGACTCCGAGGTACGCCATGCTGCCTTCCACAGCCTGCTCAGCGATCTCACCGCCCTACCTAGCTGTCCCCACTGCCTCCCTGCCCTGCAGAGGTTCTGGGTGAACCCCAGGCTGAGCTGGTGGCCGAGCGGATTCTCACTTTCCTTGGCAGAGGATTTTGGGCTGTGTGACATCTAAGGGTTTCCTGAGGTTATCACCAGGCCTGGGGGTCTTCCCATGGGCCTTTCCCATGACTTCCCCCGCTCAGTGCATCCCATCAGCTCCTCAGCGCCCCCTGCGTGGCCTGCGCTTGTTCCTTCCCCTGTGCCTGGAATGCCAAGTCGTTCTTCAGCCCCCAGGTGCTCGTCTGTTCCGCCCCTCCTTCCCGTGACATCCCAGCCCCTTTGGTCAGCCTACTCTAGGTCAACTTTGAGTTCTTTTTGTTGGGTGGTTGTTACTGTTACGGTTTAACTCTCTTACAAGTCCCCTCGGGGCATAGACTAACTTTGTCTTCTTTTCTTCACACCCTGCTCTGGCAGTGGTGGCAGTCCTAGCCGTGCTCATGCCCACTGGGCGAGTGGCCACCAGCTGCGTGTGAGCCGCACTCTGCCCAGGGCTGTCCCCATTCGATGGGGTTGGGGCAGCAGGAGGAGGGAGTTTTTGTCAGGGGAGAGGGCAGCAGTCTACACATGAGGCCGCTTCCACGTGGCCTTACGAGCCGGGCAGGGGGTGTGTGGTTTTGAGTTTTTTTGTTTTTTCATTTCTTTTTTTTTTTTTTTGAGAGAACGAATAAGTATGCATGGAAAGACCCAAATATTTACTATCTGGCCATTAGTAAAGTTTGCTGACCCCTGGGCTAGGTCCTAAAGAGAGCAGTCATCACACCCACACAGGATAGAGCTCAGCAGGTAGAGGCAGCTGATGAAGAAAGTGATTCACATCGAGAGAGACAGAGTGGGTGTACACACAGACACACACACGCACACACACACACACGCATGGGCGCGATAGCATTTGCAGCCAGATGGAAGGTGAGGCTGTGAGCAGAACCTAAACCAAGGAGCTGCCTACCAGCGGCCCACCTGCCCTAGGATGAAAGGGGAGTAAAGGCTGACGTTCCTAGCACAGGCTGGTGTGGTGATCTCAGACTGAACACTTGGGAGCTGTTCGTACATTTTTACATCTTTTCCTTCGTTGAGAGCCATCCTTTCCGTTTGTCCACAGCTTGATGCAGCTTTTGAAATCTCTCACAAAGCACTGGTGAATCTCACGATTTGGAGTTGCAGCTTTGCTGGGCAGGACAGTGTCTATTAGGAGAGAGTCAGGGTTGTATGCCGCCAGAGAGGCTGGTGAGAGATTCGCTGGGGCTCAGAAGCTTTGGGTCACAGAGGCTAACAGCCCCCCACCCTATTTTGGGGAGATTGTAGGTGCAGCAAATTCTCTTCTATGAAGACTCAGTGGCAGCCCATCTTTCTAAAATCCTGACCTCGGACCAACACTCGGTGGTGATCTCCTCGGCCAAGTGAGTGCCTGGCAGCAGCCGGGAAGGCAGGGCTCAGACAGGCAGGCGCCCGGGTCCCAGCCTGAGCCATCTCTCTAGACGTGTCCTTCTGTGTCCCCTCCTAGAGTGCTCTGCGAGACAGTGAAGGACTTCGTGGCCCGGGTGGGGAAGGCCTATGAGAAGACGACCGAGAGCTCAGAGGAGTCGGAGGTCATGGCCAAGAAGGTCTGTGGACGGGCGGGGCTGGGGCTGGGGGGTTGTCACGATGCGGAGAAGTACGCTCTGCATGCTGCTGCGTTCCTGTCTAGTGCTCTGTCCTGAAGGAGAAGCTGGACTCACTCCTTAAGACCTTGGACGACGAGTCCCAGGCCTCATCCTCACTGCCCAACCCACCCCCAACCATCGCCGAGGAGGCCGAAGATGGTGACGGGCTGGGCAGTGTCTGTGGCTCCACTGGGGACCGCTCGGTGGCGATGGCCTGCCCGGCCCGGCCGCAGATATTCCGGCCCCGGGAACAGCTCATGCTAAGGGCCAACAGCCTGAAGAAAGCAATTCGCCAGATCATCGAACACACAGAAAAAGGTAACTGGTCTCTTCCTGAGAGGTAGCTTTCTTCAGGCAAGCGCTGGCGGTCTCAGTGTTGCCTCGAATGTGGTGACAGAAAGGTACACACTGGGACACCACTCTGGCCTGTGGGCCTCAGACCTCTGGCCCCTCTCCTGGCCCTCGCCGTCTTCACAGCGAGCACATGGACTGCCCCCCACCCCTTAGCAGGAGCCCTGAGGTCACAGCGTGCCTGCCTCGCCTCTCCCGGCTCAGCCGTGGCCCCCAGGCTGCTCCGGACCCCTCTCCGGCACTTTCCTTCCTTCCCCGTCATTTTAGCCTCTCAGCCTCCTCCTCCTGGCCTGTGAGCACGATGCCCAGGGGCTTCGTACTGACCTGTGCGGGGCCAGGAAGAAGGCGGGTGGGCTGGGGACTTAGCCGTCTAAACCTTCAGCCAGAGGACGTTCGATGGAAATGGGGAGGGGAACTGAGGCTGATGTTGTCCCTACTGTACCACCCACGTGCTCAGTTGCAAACACTCTTTCCTTGCACAGCTGTCGATGAGCAAAACGCACAGACCCAAGAGCAGGAGGGGTTCGTGCTGGGTCTCTCCGAGTCGGAGGAGAGGACGGACAATAGGACGTGCCCACCGCTGTCCCAGAGCGAGAGCTGTGGGGCCACCAAGGGGAGGAGCCAGCGCAAAGGTACCAGCCTCGTCCCTCTTCCCTCAGAGCTGCCATCAGGACTTGGGTTGTGGTGAGAGCTGACACGCTCATGGTGGAAGTTTTAGGGTGCTTTCTCATGATTGCTTTGGCCACTTGGCCGTGTAGACTCACAGCCCACGGCCTGGTTCCACGCGTCACCCGCGCGTGCACTGAGGTTTATCTAGCGGACGCCAGGAGAACCAGTGGGACCTCCTGCCAGCAGGGAGAGGACCCTCCTTGCTGAGGAGTGCTTGGTGTCTGGCCCTCACTTGTTTTCCTCACAACCTCGCTGTGCCCTGAAGAACTCAGAAAGGGGTGTGTCTGACAGGGATGGACCCTTGTCCCTCCTGGAATCTGTGTGGAGGGCACTGTCTAGGCCACTAGGAGGAATCTGCTCAGAGTTGATACTGTGGCCATTAGATTGCTGCCCCTCAGAGCTCTGCCATGCATGGACTCCATTTTCCATGCTCCTGACTGAGATTAGGGGTCACCCCCTCCTGTGCCACTATCACGGCCTGTGTCACCCTCCAGATGAGCCGAAGCCCTTAGCGTGTCGCTCGAGCCCCATGCTCTCCTCTGCCCCCTCACTCGGGGCCTTCTTTGTCTCACTCGCTTCCCACGGGCTGACTGGTGTTCTGTCACCTGCCTTCCCACCCCGCTGTTTTGCTAAAGGGCCCAGGATTTCAGTAGTGTTCTGTGTCGGACAGTCTTCAGGGTTCTGTTCTGTTGTCACAGTGTCTAAAGCCCCCTGTGAAAAGCTGATCAGCAAAGGAAGTTTGTTGCTGGGCAGCTCTGCTTCTCTTCCTCCCCAGTCGGGAAGCCGGGATGGCCTGCCCGCGCTGAACACCAAGATCCTGTACCCAAGTGAGTGTCCCCTCCCAGCTGGGCCAGCGGGAGGGCCAGCCAGGGGACCATTAAGCAGCGCTGGGCACTGGAAAAGAATGAGTAAGAGTGTCACTGCCTTTGGGTAGTCGCTAGGTCCTGGGAAAGACAGTGTTTGCAGATGTGCACAACTGTGTGAGAAGTGCCCTATTTAAACGAAGGGTGTGCAGTGCCCACATACCGACCTGGGGAAGCCCAGACGGCCTCAGTGGGAGGCCGTGCTCGAGTCAGTGAGCTGCCTGCCTGGAGAGGGTGGGGCGGGCCCTTGTGATGAGCACGCCGCAGCCTTGCTCCATTGCTTCCACGGGCAACGGACGCAGGAGAGTGAGGGTCTGGTTGCCTGGAGTGTTCTTGATGTTTCTGTCTCATGAATTTAGCACCGTTTTTAGGTGTCTCATAGGTGTTGGTTTCTACTGCCTAGTATGTTTTTGTTCCACAAATGTGGGTTGATGTTGGCAATTTTTGACCCAAGACTATTGTCAAAATTTGGACGTGCTTATACGTAATTTTGGACATGTCTAATTGTAATGATGTTCTGCAGACTATGAGTCTCTTGGCCTCAAAGTCGCGCGTCTGTCAGGTCTATGGATCTGACCAACGTCCCCTCCTGCTTGTGTCTCCTGCAGGTGTCCGGGCTGGGATGTCCGGGTCCTTGCCTGGGGGCTCAGTCATCAGTCGCTTATTAATTAATGCTGATCCCTTTACCTCCGAACCAGAAAACCTGTGAGTATGAGGGTAAACGAAGTAGGCACAGTGTTTTGAGAATGCCGAAGCCTGGAAAAGGGGTTTCAGAGCTAACTAGCGGCAGCTGACCAGCTGACCCTTCCCCAGCTGGTGCTGGCTGAGAAGGAAAACCTAGAAGCGGGGTGGGCTCAGCTCAGGAGCATGACTAGGAGTCACAGCTGCGAGTCGCCGCAGAAGGTGAGGGCAGCGCCTCCCTCCCAGGGCCCCCGGCCAGCGCACAGCGTGTCCTCTGAATCCGAGTCACCTTCTGCCACCTTGCAAGGCTGTCGCTGGGCTCAGATGTGCCCACTGGAAGCCACCTTTGCCCTAGCTGTCTGTCTGTCCTGACCTCGGCTGCCCCGTGATGATGGCTTTCCCCACAGCCACTTCTCCCTCATACCCTCCCTTCTGCTTTCCTTGTCATTACGCAGAATCACAGATTCTGGGCTGAAAAGCCCACCGTGTGCTCTCCTCTGGCACCTCACAGCCCCTCAGGGAGACACTGTCCTGTGTTTAAACTCTGAGGAAGAATGCGGGACTGCTGGCCTGCTCTTCCGGCTATTTGCGGCTGCCCTTTGGGGACGCGGCCTTCTCCCCCTGCCCAGGCAGCTGCCTCCCCTCTCCCCCCGGCCCCTCAGCCCAGTGTCTCCACCTCCTCCCCTTGTCCCTGTGTCCTGTTTCTCTGGCTTGGATCTCTCTTTTCCCAGGACCTATAAATACTGGTTAGTCACGTGGTCTTCAGCTTAGTAAACAGTTTTGCTCTCAGCCAGCTGTTAGGCACTTGAATTAGATATATCACAAAAACTCTTAGAAGTGCTGATTGGTTCTCAGATCAGGCTGCCAAAGCTTAGTAAGCTAAAATGTGTCAGAATTTGGGTCCAGGCAGCATTCTGGAGCCCCACCACCCTGCTGAGCCTCCGTGGGAGCTTCCGGAGTGTGGCTCCTGCTTGCCACTCCTCCGTTTCCCCGCGGCCCTGGGCCCTGTGGCTGTGGAGGAGGCTCGGCCCTGGCGCTGGGCAGGGCGAAGGCGGCGGGGCCTGCAGCCTGGTGGGGACGAGAAGCCAGAATGACACAGTCTCATCAGCAGAGCATCCGGGCAAGGGGAAGCTTTGTTGCCGTGGGCCTGGGATGGACATTTTCAGTTCATTTTCCTTTTTAATTTGGTGACGCTTTGATTGGGTCTAGGCATGTTTGAGAGATGTTTTGTGATCCAGAGTTCAAACGTGTGCGTTTATGTGCCATAAAGATATCATCACTTTTGACACTGCTGGTGGGAATGTAAAATGGTGTGCAGCTGCCCCAAGGATTAAACCTGGAGCTTCCACACGACCCAGCAGTTCTGCCACTGGGTGTATATGTCCCAGAGGACTGAAGATGTCTGTGCAGGAACTTGAATACAAATGTTGATAAATAACAACCGAAAGTGAGACAACCCATGTGTCTATCAGCTGATGAATAACAAAATGGGATATTACTTGGCAACGAAAATGAGGTACTGACACATGTTACAGCACGGGTGAACTTTGAACACACCGTGCAAATAAGTAAGGGAAAAGAGCCAGACGTAGAGACCACGTACTTGGTAACTCCATCATGTGACACGTCTGCAGGAGGCGCAGCTGTAGAGACAGAAAGTGGATCAGTGGTTGCCAGAGGATGGGGAGTTGGGAGCCGATGGTTAAAGGGCACAGACTTTCTTTTTGGGGTGATGAAATGTGCTAAAATTGATTGTATAGTGATGGTTAAATGACTCTGTGAATATACTAAAAAATCATTGTACTGTATATTTTAAATTGGTAAGTGATATGATATGTGAATTATATCTCAGTAAATCTCTTACAAGAAAAAAAAAGGTATCAGTGTTGCCTTAAAGAAGACAAATGCTGGGAGGTTGGGAGTCTGTAAGATAAAACTGCCAGCGGGGCTGCTGTGCGGCTCTTATGATTGATGTGAGATTTGCCTTTGCAGAGAGTGTTACACAGAGAAATGTGTCATGAACAACTATTTTGGCATTGGCCTGGATGCAAAGATATCCTTGGACTTTAACAACAAGCGTGACGAACACCCGGAGAAATGCAGGTAGGGGACAGACTTCGCACCTTCATGGCTTTTCCTTCCAGATGGTAGGGAATTGCTGGAGTCAGCAGGTTAAAGAGGGGCGGAATGCTAGGACAGAAGGTGGAGATAGACGCATCGCCTGTCGTCAGAAGGAGAGGGGCAGGAAAAAATCCAGGAAGCCAGCCTGGAAGAGGTTCCACCCCCAGAGCTGGCCAGGTTGGGGCAAATTCTGCATGAGAAAAACCAGTGACGGCGGTCATCGGAGTGGGCTGTGTCTCTTAATGAGGGTCCCATCTGTGATGCTATAGTGAAGGGGCAGGTGACATAAAGTGTGCTTGGAAGTCACAGCACCTGCTGCATGGTTGTGGGAAAGTCTGTGTGCACATCAGCAAACCGGAGGGCCCTGCCCCATCACGGGCAGAGCCGGGTGGTTTGGTGCCTCCCACAGGCAGGGCCAGAGCCTGCCCGTGAGGCCCATGAGAAGTCACCTCTACCAGAGGTGGCCCTGCTGGGGTGCTCAGTCTCTTCCCTAAAATGCCCATATGCTCACCGTCCTGGCCTGGGCAGAGGATGGAAAAAAATGGGAAGGGCCTTCCTAGGCTGAGGTAGATGTTCCCTCTTCTCAACAGAAACACAAGAAGTGGGGAATAAACATCTCCCATACCACCCCAGAGTAATGACTGGGAAGAGACTGTTCAGCTTTGACGTTCTCAGGAGAAGCAGGGAGAGGGGCACGGGCAGGAGGTGGGAGCCATCAGTGTGGAGAGCGTCATTGGCACAGTGCTGGGATGTCCTTGCTGGAGTCCTCATCTGCTGGGTCAGGAGCAGCCCTGTCCTCCACGGGCGTGACCGCCACCTTGAAGGCGATCACACTCACTCCTGAGGGGTTGCCATTAGCTATTGCTCAAGTTATGTATAGCTGGAAATTTCTAGGAAAACAAAAGCATAAGGACTCAAAAGACCTTTGAACTCTGGGGGCTCTTTAGTGGAGGAAAGTGGCTTGGGGGTCCCCAGGGACACATCTCTGTTACATAGCAAGTGACGGTGGGGTCAGATCATTTAAAAATCCCTGTTAGTCCAAAAATAATTGGAAAAGTATTAAACTAATATTAAAACATAATTTGGAGTAAAATAAATAGTTGAAAAACAGGGGCATGTGTAATACATTCTTAGAGCCCTGGAACCCTGCTTTAACCTTTCTTGAGTTTTTATTGAGAGCTTTGAAAAGGTCTCTAGAAAAATTCCATTTCTATGGAATTCCATTTATGAATCTGTCCTAAGAAGTAGTTGGAAATGTTGGTAAAGAGGCGGGCACAAGGAAGGGCTCACTGCCTTGGAATTTACAGAACGCAGGGTGGGCGCCCTGGAGTCCCATCAGCAGGGGCTGAGTAGGTGACTGGCAGAGGCACGCCCAGCGGAGGGCAGTCCTGTCTGCGAGGAACGCACGGGGCCCAATGTGGGGTGAGCCGTGTGAACCAGTGAGTCCCTCTGGAAAGCAGCACCTGCAGCAGACTGGGCGCATACACTAGAGTAGTTGTCACTGGGACATGTGGAGGGAGGTGTTGCAATTATGAAGATTATTTTCTCCTGTGTGCTTCTCTGTATTTTCCAAATTTTCTATGGTAGGCATAATTTTATAGCCAGAAAAAAAATCACGTATAAAATTTTTGTGAGGTTCTGTAACTTTATTTGCTTTTCAGGGTACAATTACTCTCTTGGCAAAATTTACTATTTAGCAAAATTTCCTGTTGGTAAATATGTCTCTTTACGCATATCTGGGAAAACGAGAATGTGTCCTCCTTATGTTCAGGTGTTACTACTATAATAACTGCTGGGTTAGCCCGTGTGCGGTCAGACGCCTCCCAGCGTCATGGCATGCCTCTGGCCGACTGCAGGAGGAGAGCCAGGCCCATGGCAAGGCTGTGTTTCTGTTTCCAGGAGTCGAACCAAAAACATGATGTGGTATGGAGTCCTCGGGACCAAAGAGTTGCTGCACAGAACCTACAGGAACCTGGAGCAAAAGGTCTTGCTGGAGGTGAGCAGGAGGGGTCCCTGGCACGGACATTAGCTGACCACTAGGCCCATCTCTTCTCCTGGTGGCTCTTTCCTCACTGTGTGGGGACTCCCTCAGGGGAGCCCTAGCCCGGCCTTGCCTCCCTAGCCCCGGTGCAGATGCTGTAAAGAAGGAGTGGCTGATACTGTGCATTTCTATTTTCTTTTCTTCTGCGTTTCTGCTGCTCAGTGTGACGGGCGACCGATCCCACTGCCCAGCCTTCAGGGAATTGCCGTCCTTAACATTCCTAGCTATGCTGGAGGCACCAACTTCTGGGGGGGCACGAAGGAAGATGACGTACGTATGGGCGTGCGGGCCCAAGCTCAGGGAGGGGAGGAACAGTGGGGTGGTCTTTTGTGACTTGGGTGACTCAAACACCTCCCTGTGCCGGCACTGGGGTGCCACGGAGAGCCAGACAGACAGGACAGGGCCCCTCGCCCAGGGGCTCATTGTCTAGAGGGCCAGGCAGAGCGGCATTGGCAGAGAGGGACGGGGTATGATGGGTTGGAGGGTGGGTCAGGGAAGGCTTCTGGGAGGCTGAGACCTGAAGGATAACTTGAGTTGGCCGAATGAGGCGGGCAGAGGGGAGAGGGAGGCTGTCCTAGCATATGTGAAGGCTCAGAGGCAGGACAGGGCACGGACACGGAAGAAGGTTCCCTGACTGCATATGCAGCAGGTGAGTGGTCTGCAGGGGCCTGGATCTCATTGGTCTGTGTAGCTGGGGAAGAAGTTTGGAATTTGTGCTAAGAACTGAGAAGGTGTTGATGGGTTTTAACCAGGCGGATGGCTCCCTCGTACATAGTACATGGAGTCAACAGGCGCATGGGATACGTGCTGGTCCCCGTCAGCCTTCGTAATGAACCCTAATACTACCCCCCTTTTAGAGAGGAGGAAACTGAGGAAGGGAGAAATTAAATAACTTGCCGAGGTCAGGTCTGGCATGTGGCCCAGGTGGCCCCTCAGCAGTGCTGTGCTGGCAGCTGTACCACCTCTGCCAGCTGCACGGCAGCGAGTGAGGGGCCAGCCCCAACGAGAGTGAGCGTAGGGGCCTGCGCGGGGGAGTGCAGGGCGGCGGTCAGCTCTAACGCCGGCCCTTTCAGACTTTCACAGCTCCATCATTCGACGACAAGATTTTGGAGGTGGTCGCCGTGTTTGGCAGCATGCAGATGGCTGTCTCTCGAGTCATTAAGCTGCAGCATCACCGAATCGCCCAGGTAATGGCCGTTACCAGGTCTGGCTGAGAACTGGCTGCATTTGCTCCTAGCGCGCAGAGCCCAGCGGAGCGGGTGCTTTCCCAGGACCACGCAGCAGCCTCTGTCAGGCTCTGGACAGCCCTCGGCCCTGCCACCCGGGCCAGAGCCCTTTCCCTGGGCTGCGATTGACAGTTAACTCCCAGAATAACTTCTTTAAAACTTGTATCCCACCTGAGCCCTCCGCACCTTGCCTTCCTCCTGCTGAGGTGAGATGAGGGGCGCAGACCCAGACTGGACTCCGCCGGGGCCAGCAGCCGTCAGAAGCAGGAGCCAGAGTGTGGGGCGGAGCCCACGTCTCTGGCAGGCGGGGAGTGATTTCCATCCTGGGGGCCTTACATGGCTGCTCTGAGGCCCAGCTGGGGATGGAGGCAGGACGGGGTAGCCCGTGACTTATTTCTGACAGCGGCGATGGGCTGGGCAGGGCCTGTGGGGTTGTGGGGTTTGGGGAGACCTTGTTCTCAAGCACAGAGACTTGGGAGGGGAGGGTACTGCTAACCCAGCCTGGACCTACGTGGTCTCTTCCTGCACTCCGTCCACCCTCGCATCCACGCCCAGCACTAGGCTGCTTGAAGTTCATGTTTTTAACTCTTCGGCAGCATTTTTCATTCAAAAGGGGAACAGGGTTTCATCACCCTTTGTACACTTGCTCTGTTCTGAGAGTGTTTGCTTGTGGCAGGGGCCCAGTGGCTGGTGGTAGCCCGACCCCCTTCCCCAGATCCCCCCACCCTGAGTTCTGACAGCCGTATCCCAATGCCAGGGTCTCCTGCGCTGACTGACCCCAGGTGCTGGTCAGTGCTTGGTGGGGGCCGGTGGGCCAGGACAGGGCAGGAGAGCTGATGAGGGCAGACCCTCGGGCTCTGTGAACGGCATGCGCCGGTGATGCTCTGACAGCAGGACGTCGGCTGTCGACCGTGTGTCACCCCAGAGAGGGCTGGTTGGGGTCCCTCGAGATAGGGCCGGGGTTGTGTAGAGCAGGAAGATCACAGTGGTGCTGACGGCACGTTAAAACCCCTGGAGGTTTTGGCTCTGCACACGAGTAATCATTGTGCTGTTTAATCAGTGTCGCATGGTGAAGATTTCCATCCTGGGGGATGAGGGCGTACCTGTGCAGGTAGATGGAGAGGCCTGGATCCAGCCCCCAGGGTACATCCGGATTGTCCACAAGAACCGGGCACAGACGCTGACCAGAGACAGGGTAAGAACGGCTGTCTGCGGCGCCCCGGGGCTGGGGTCCCAGGGCTCACCTGTGGGCTCACCTGTGCACTTTAAAAGAAGAGCCAGAGTTTTTCATGTCTTGTTGTAGGATTTTTTTTTTTAAGACACCCAGATTAAGGTAATAGGGCAATAATTTCTAGGACCATCTCCTACTCCCAGTGTAAAAAAAAAAAAAAAAGTTTATGTCACCCCCTTTCCTGGTTATCTCGGTGTCCCAGCAATGTGTGTCAGCTCAGACGCACGCTTGCCCTCTCAGGGAGCTGTAGGAAGTATAATTCTGGGCTCTGGCACCCTAGGCATTTGAGAACACCTTGAAGTCCTGGGAAGACAAGCAGAAGTGCGAACTGCCCCGCCCGACGTCCTTTTCTCTGCACCCAGAGATGCTGACTGAGGAAGAGGCCACCCAGATGGACCAGTTTGGGCAGGCGGCCGGGGTCCTCATTCACAGGTGGGCTCCGCCTCGCCGCACCCCACCGTGGGCCCCTCCTGTTTTATCTGCTGCGTGAGGGCTGAGCCTGTTTCTGCTCGCCTTGGTGTTGGCCTGTTTCCGCTGATCGTCTTTCAGAGATTCTTGGTGTTTACATAGATGGAAACCTAAAAGCCACAATGACTTTTAGAGCCACTCACAGATTTGAAAACCTGCCCTGGACTCCTGAGAATAGTCCACTGACGGCTGCCTTTACTTTATCCCAGAGAGCAGGTTTGCACTCTGCTCTTATGTTTACTTAAAAAGGGCAACCAAAAAAGGTGTTTCCTCTTCCTCTTCTTTGAGAAGTGGCTCCTGCAGCCACTGTGTCCCTTGGGCAGGCGGTCAGCACTCTGTTCTCCCTACCCACCTGTGTGGCCACTGCTGCCTGCTGACCTAGGACCCTCTGCAGCCGTTGCCTGATTCTTCCAGCTATGTTTAACCTTCCTGCCTCCACACTCTCCCTCCCAGGCTCCTAGCCACCCCTTCCTGGCTTCCCCGGGCTCTTTCCTCTTCTCCCAGCTGTGGGCGGGACACCCTGGGTTCTGGGCTGGCGTTCTGTGTGCCTTCCCAGGCCGCCCTGCCTGGCCTGGTGTGTGGAAGGACCACCTGTGTCAGCCTCCAGCTCCTGCCCCTCCCCGGCCCCAGGCTCTTGTCTAGCGGGTTGGTCCTTCTCCTGGTTGCCCGCAGGCATGTCTGGTTTGGTGTGTCTGTACTGGCACTTTCGTTCTCTGCCATGGTAGTTGGTGTCCCTGCTGCCCCCGGCCTCTGGCTAGGGCTACTGTGCTCCCCGCCTCCTCCCTGACCCAGATCGGTGATGGGGCTGGAGGGCTTCACTTAATCGGCTATCCAGTTCCTTGCTCTGCAACGGGCTTCTGGTTGCTTCTTTTCTTCATTGGTGTCCCGTCAAAGCCCATGGTGGCCTGCCTGGAAGGTCTGGATGCTACGACACAGCCCTGTGGAAAGCTGTTAGCAGCGGCCCGTTTCCCCCGGGTCCAGACAGGTGGCCCCACAGCTTCTGCCTGCACCTCTCCCCGTCCCCGCAGCCCACCTGCCAGTTTCTCTGAGAGCTGCCCTGGCTTGTGCTCTCACCAGCTCCCCCGTGCCTGATGCCTGGGCTGTGTGTGGGCCCTGTCTCAGCTCATCGGTGCATTGGGATTGCCCCTTGGGAGGAGGGTCCTCTGTCCGCACGTATATAATGACCTGGAACAGGTTCCAGGGGGCTCTGGGCCCGAAAGGCTGTGTGGTATGTTGTGGGCCCCTCTGGGTCTGCTCACGTGATACTGCAGGGTCTCTGTGCAGCGGGCCGGCTCCCAGGGCTGCCCTCTGGCTATTTTACAAGGCGTTAGCTTCATTTTGTGCATTTTCCTCCCTGGAAAACTTGGACTTTGGTGTCAGATTTCCCATTTTAAGTTCTCATTTGTCTGCTGTTGGTCAGGAAATGATCTGCAAGGTTGTCCTGTGCTAGTGACCACAACTGAGTGATTGTCATGGCTGAGCCACGGTCCCTGTCACCCTGCCGTGCCAGCCCTCCGCCTTGGCCCTGTGGACGATGCTGGGGCGGTGTTTACACAAGTGGTGTCTCGGCCCTTTTACTGGGCCTGACACCTGTTGTGTTTCTCTTTCTGTCTAGTATCCGGGAGATAGCTCAGTCCCACCGAGATGTGGAACAGGAACTTGCTCATGCTGTGAACGCGAGCTCCAAGTCCATGGACCGAGTGTATGGCAAGCCCAGAACCCTGGAGGTACCTGCTCTTGTCAGTGCTGGCTCCTCCCTGGCCCGCAGAGCCTCAGGCCTTTCACAGAGATGGATGTTCTGGTTTCTCTCAGGGGCTGAACTGCAGCTTTGTCCTGGAAATGGTGAATAACTTCAGAGCTCTGCGCAGCGAGACAGAGCTGCTGCTGGCTGGGAAGATGGCCCTGGTGAGCTGATGCCCAGGAAATGACCGCTGTCTCCGGGCACAGAGGGCGGCACATTTTGGTTGAGTTCTGGGCCGTTAGGGAGGGCCTCTCAGGTTGTCTGGTCTGACTGTGGGGCTGGTGCTCCCTCCTGGCAGCATCCCCGCTGGGCTGTCCTTAGCACGTCAGAGACTCCTGCAGCAGGAACGTCTTTGTTGTAGATAAAAGAACAAAAGATGTGTTTCTGCCTCAAAATCCTGCGGGCAGGCGTAGAACTCTCCCCCGTGGCTGAGAGCTGGCTGTATCCCAGCGCCCAGCGTCTTCGTCTCTCAGCCCACAACACTGGCCATGTCAGCCTGGGGGAGCCGCAGTCACAGGAGGGTCCCTGAGTCATAGAAGCTGGAATAGGGGGAGCCCGAGCCATGGCCTGGCCAGCCTTCTGGTTTCAAAAAACGGGGATGTGGAAGGACTTGCTAAAGGTCCCGCAGCTGGAGAACCACCCAAGTCTGGCATCTGTGCTCTCCGCTCCTCATTGCACGCATCACGCTGCCTCCCGTGCTGTCTCTTGGCATTTCCTCTGCTCGGCACAGGCGGATGGCCCTGTCCGCTTGCTGCCAGCGAGGCCAGAGGAGAACAGAGCGGGTCAAATGTCAGTCCTGCTAATTGTAATTTCATTATTTACATTCTCTCACCTGGTATTATTTAGAAAGGGAGGTTCTGGGTTTAGTGTCTTCTCCGGTGCCCTGTGACTTAGTTTCTGGCAAGTTTTTATAAGAACTTTGTGAGAGGCGCTCAGCCCTAGGGCAGACCCCACACCTGCCCAGGGTGTTACTGGGCCTGGCACTCGCTGTGATCAGCAGCTCTCCGTCCCTCCCTTCCTCCCGGAGCAGCAGCTGGATCCCCCTCAGAAGGAGCGGCTTGGGAGCGCTCTCGCCGAGATGGACCGACAGCTCAGGAAGCTGGCAGACACGCCCTGGCTGTGCCCGCTCACAGAGCCCGGTGACGAGGAGGTAGGTGGTGACAGGTTCAGCGCCTGTGTTCGGTGGGGCCTATGCAGCTCGGGGATTGTGATGGCGTCTGTCTGGCAGCTCGCAATATGCCTTCTCGAAACTCCTCCATTAAAAAGCCCTTCAAGGCAGGGAGAGACTTTGGCAGGTAGGAAGGAGGTGGGGGTTGGGTCGAGAGTGCCCCCTGATAACCAGGCGCACGTCGCCCTCTGAAACAGAACCGAGGGCTGGCCGGGAAGAATGCAGGAGGGTGAGCCCAGGCCTGCCCCTGGCCCCAGCGTGGAGACACACCGTTCAGATAAATGGCAGCTTCTTGGGAGCTTGCCGTGACGGGACAGAGTTGGTGCGCTCCGCTCCCCACCCACACTTCCTCTGGGTGTACTTAGCGACCCCAGCGTGCCACAGGTCTTACAGCTGGGACCGACAGGACCCTGGGCATACTGCACCCCGGGGTGAAGTCACATCCTACAAGGAGAACAGGCAGAAAGCACCCAGGAGAGGGCAGCGTCTGGACAAGGACAGACCTTAGATTGCCTCTGGGCTTTCCCCCGGGGGCGGAACAGGAGGGTCTGGGCACAAAGTTCACTTTGGGCAACACAGTGACAGAAGATAAATAACGGCTAGACGCTAAACATGGGCAGCCCTGCCCAGCTTAGTCTGAGAACCTGTTGGAGTGATAGGGAGAGGGTGGGGAGCTGGGCAGCAGCAGCTCAGCACACTGTGCTTGGATGCTCAGGTGCTCGCACAGCCTTCGTGGGAAGCTGCCTGGGAGGCCTTCCAGCCCACTGACGACACTCAGCAGCTGGAGAATGAGGGTGTCTTGGTATAAAAGGACAGGGCAGGCTCGTCAAGATCGTTGGTTAAGTAGTTAATTGTAAATGTGATAAAAATTACACTTAAAATGACTGCAATAATGATACGTGACCTATTCAACAGATGCACAGTGATGTGGCCTGTAATTCCGGGTCACATCAATGCTGGTGAAGCGGGCAGCGAGGCGGGTGGCCGGGCAGTGGACGTGGATGGGGATGAAAGCACATTACGTTCCTCCCTTGAGGGGGAAGAAAGTTAAAAACGTTCTTGACTTAGATAATTAGAGAAATGTAGAGTCAGTCGTTTTAAAAACTTAAAGGTAGTTTCTAATAGAATTGAAAATATTTATGTCTTTCTGAATCACCACAAAAGACAAAAATAAAATATAATCTATATTATAAAATAAGGGAGTAGGAAGGATACAGCTGACAGCATAAATATAACAGAAAAATGGCGTGGCTTCCGCTTAAAATCAAGTCATTCTCAGATCATGTTAAGTGAGAAACCTAAGCACATACTGCGCACAAGGGCCCCGTTTTCTTTCCTGTGACCCCGATAAAAACTAATGACCCAGAAAGATTAAAAATAAAATAATTATAAGAAAACACAATAAAAGAATCCAAAATAACAATGTTAACATAAAAGTAGAACTGCATACCTGTGACAGTAAATGGTAAAAAGAAATCTCATTATAATTGGCAAAATATAATAATTGTTACTGTATATAGTCTTAAACTTATGATGACTATAATAGTCAAAAAACTGTGTGCCAAGTAATAAACACCTAAATGAGTTATTTAAAAGTGTGTTATTTATTTTCCATTGTATGGGATTTTTCTAATTAACCTTTTGTAATTGGTTTCTAACTTAATTTCACTGTGCTCCAACACAGTGGTCTGTATGTTGCCGTCCTTTGAAATTTATTGAGACTTGCTTTATGGTCCAACAGGCGGTTAGTATTTGTAACTGTACCTTGTATGCAGTTGTATTTTTACATCATTAAGTCCCTATGGAGATTTTTTTTTGTCTTCTTGATGTATCACTCATTAACTCTTTTACCATGATTGTGGATGTCTCAGTTTATCCTGTGGTTCTGTGTGATTTTGCTGTGTGTATTTTCAAGGCTACGTTATTGGGTACACATAGCTTATTGTTTGTAATGACCCTTTTGTGCTTAGTAGTTCTTTTCATCTTCAAGTCTACTTACTTGGTATATTCTTTTTCATATTTTTACTTTCAAGCTTTATTTGGGATGTCTCTCTTATATAATTAAACAGCACATCACGAAGCGACGCGTCGCTACCTGCACACGTCCTTTGGGGTGCTCTGGTGGCTGCTGACGGCTGCCCTCCTGGGTCCTGCTGCTCACCCTCGCTCTCTGCTGTTCGGCCTCGGGGAGCACGTCCCGAGGAAAGAATGCAAAGTGCAGGATTGGCTTTATTTAGAAAGATACTCGTAATGCTAATCGAAGCCTAGAAATCCAACACCGGAAGACTGGCTAAATGATTTATTTTACTAATTTTCATTTAATAGAGTATGATATTGATATTTAAATAATATTTACTAAAAGTTTTTTAATCACCTAAGAGATGTAAATGTTATAAAGTAAAAAAAGAATATAAAAAAAGACACTATGATCACTTTTTTTAAAAAACCACTTTTAAAAGACATTAAAATCAACAATAAGTACAAGAATACACACGGGGAAAAAACCTTTAAGGAACAAACGTCTCTTCCTGGCTCCCTTCTTGTCTTGCCCCTTCCCCTCCCCCCCACCACCCGGCCCCTCATACAGCTGAGGCCTTGATAAATCGAGGTCTAATTCTCAGTGTTTTTCTCTCCCCAACAGAATGCGATGTTGGATCTTTCCAAACGCAGCCGCAGTGGTAAATTCCGCCTCGTGACCAAGTTTAAAAAGGAGAAAAACAACAAGAACAAAGAAGTTCACAGTAGCCTGGGCGCCCCGGGTACCTGCCCCTCTCCTGTGTGTGTTTCTGGCCGTCCACGCCTGCTGCCTTGGCCGGGTTCTCCCGGTCTCTGCTTTCTCCTTGGCCTGCGGCTCCCGTGGTCCGGGTGCTGTAGCCCTGCTCACCCGGCTACGAAACCACACCTCGCCTGCTCCCTGCACGCCGCTCCCTGCCCTGACCGTGCTCTCCACAGAGACTCTGGGTGGTGGGCCACGGAGCTGTCCTGCCCGCCCTGAATTGGGGGTTCAAGGTGGGGAGGGAGACTGCAGAGGTGACGAGACAAACTCGGAGACGCAAACTCTGGACTCGGGGCTGATGAGCCTGCTTCCTGTGATGGGCTGCTGTCCCCATGTAATCGGGTCACTGATCAAGGTTCCCAAGGCAACCCCAGTGATTGTGGGTGATGGAATCAATATAAAATGGCACTAAGGGACATTTTTCCTTTGGGTTAATAAATTGGGCTTAAAATCTCCATCTGAAGTACCAGCCCTTGCTGGACGGGCCCCCACGCCTGGATTTTGGGTGTGGCATCTGCCACCAGTAGGGCAGCTCCTTTTGATTTTTCTTTGCATGTTTGTCCAAAAACTGGGTTTCTGTTAATGGTGGTGGCTTAACTGTGTGAAATCTAAATCTCTTCGTGTCTCCCTTCCTGCTGTGGCCCCAAAGTGAAACAACCCCTCTAGGAGCCAGGGGAAAAGCTGGCTTCGGCCACACAGTCATGAGGATGTTTCCCTCCTATTTGGTGGCGTTTAATCCCTCCCGGGACACGGGGGAATGTCCCAAAGGCTGGTGGCCCACTTGGCAGGAACAGATGCCAGCTGTGCGGCAGCTCATGCCCTCGAATAGGGGGCTCCCCTGCTGCTTCTGCACGGCCGACGGGTGCTGCCTGTGCCTAGGCGATGGCGCTGGCCCCCAGGGTGTCTCGGTGCCACTGCCAGGGTCGTCTTGGGCGCTCGCTGCCTGCTGGGTCGTCTTGGGCGCTGGGTGCTGGGGTCGTGGCGCTGGCTGCTGGGTCGTCTTGGGCGCTGGGTGCTGGGGTCATGGCGCTGGCTGCTGGGTCGTCTTGGGCGCTGGGTGCTGGCTGCCACCTGCCTTGCGCTGGGCTCTGGGCACTCACTGCACTCGTGCTTTTCCGTCTCCGACAGTTCACCTCTGGGGGACAGAGGAGGTTGCTGCCTGGCTGGAGCACCTCAGTCTCTGTGAGTATAAGGACATCTTCACGAGGCACGACATCCGGGGCTCTGAGCTCCTGCACCTGGAGCGGAGGGACCTCAAGGTACTTCCACAGGCATCTCGGAACCCGCACCTGGGCTTCCACGCAGCTCCGCCCAGCTCTGTCCTGTCTCCGGGCCTGGCCGTGTCCCAGCATCACGATTCTTTTTATTTTTCTCCTCAGGCTCAGGCCTTTGTGCACACCATGGGTTGGTGGCCCTTGCCCTTGGCGCGACGGCCCCACCCACCACAGCCAGGCAAAGCTGGGAGCAGACATAACGGGGGAACCCTGATTCTCTTGGCTTAATTAGACAGGGAACTATTGTAACATTAAAAGCCTGCTGGGGAGGCAGCGCCTGCACGCTGAGCTCAGACCGGAGAGCTCCGGCCCCTGCCGGCTTCCAGGTGGAGAGAGCCCCCCGTGGAAGGGTCACACGCGACTGTCTCCGCCTCGCAGGGAGCAGTGGGAGGGGAGAGGTTAGGCCCGTGTGTGGCTCGGTCTGCGCCAGGCCTCAATGCCGCGCCTCGCGGGGCCTGGCCGCCTGAGGGTGAAAGGCCACCGTGGGTGTCTTGGACAGTGGCTGTGCGAGGTCATCTGGCATTCCTGGCTCTCAGGCCTGTGTTTTGTCTGTCTCGGATTTGTCTGGGATGACGGCAGTGACTTTGCAGAAGGCAGGAATGTGCGTCGGGCGTCTGCATGACTGTCACTTCGGGGCCATTTCCATCCCATTTTCGTCCTCATCTGGGTTCGGGAAGTTGAGTAGGAAGGGCCGTGGGCCGCGGGGCCTGTCTGTAGAGCCCTTGGGCCCAGGCTTTCTTCCGGCATCCACGGTGGCTGTCCTCTCTGTTGCAGGACCTCGGCGTGACCAAAGTGGGCCACATGAAGAGGATCCTGTGTGGGATCAAGGAGCTGAGCCGGAGCAGCGCTGCCACCGAGGCCTAGCCTCCGCCTTCTGGGCCTGCGTCCCCCGCTCCGCCCGCCACTGAGGCCCGCGCCGGCGCTGCCGCCACGCCCCGCCCCTTTCTATGGTGCTACCCCCTCCGCTGGCCTCGCACCCGAACGTAGCAGCTCCGGGGGCTCGAACGTACCAACACAGCTACCTTCGAAACGCCGTCTCCAGCTCGGAGTCCTCTGGGCAGACGTGTCGCGCCCACTCCCGGCCCTCGCTGACCTGCACGGTGGGCCACGGGGGACTCTGGCAGGGTCTGGCCTCCCGGGCACCGGGCCCTCCTGCAGAAACCGCTGGCCACGTGCTCGAGTCATCCAGGGGCCTCCTCTCCGCGTGTCCTTCGACGGCCGCATCGCAGGGCTCTGTCTCCTGGCCCCGCGGGCTCTCCGAGCGTGGTTAGGGAGCCCGTGGCGGGTCCCATCGCAGAACGTCGCGCCCTGTGGTCGTCCGTAGCAGTCCCTGTTTATTAATGAGGTGTTCTTTTAAACAAAGTCCTCCTCTTTCCTGGTTTGAAAGCGGCATGGATATATTTCCAGTACTGTTTGTTTTAATTTGACGTGAAGAGAAAGAAAAAATCTTTCCTATTTAAGCCAAGTCAGTGGTCTCATGTTCCTGAGCTGACGAGCCTGCCTCCCTGTTGGCTTCGGGGCCCTCTGGTCATCCTTGTGGCTTCCTCTGAGCTGTGGGCGTGGGGACACACTCCCGCTCGTCCCTGCAGGATGCAGAGCCTTCTGCAGGCCAGCCTGGGGCCGTGAGCGAGACGGATTTCCAGCCCGTCTCCCGTGGATGGAGGGCGTGTGCGCGTTAGCTCAGTGTTTCTGAGTCGGAGCAGCTTCCCGGGCTCTGGGAACCTCTGCCGGCCCTGCGGTTCCCAGGCAGTGTCCCGGGGCACAGGAGCCATCTGGGCTCTTCTTTCCATTGGGTGGCTGGAGGCTGGTGCTGTCTTGAGAGTCTCTGCCCCTATGGTGGCTTTTGTTTCCTGCTGCCAGGCCTGCTGCCCCTGGAGGTGTTGGCGGGGACTGTGACCCGTGCCCACGCTGCTCCCGCTTCGCCTCTGTCCCCAGGTGTGAGCTCCGGCCCACGGGCAGGGCCAGCAGATGGCAGTGCTAGCGGCTGAGGAGCTCCCCCAGGGAGAGGGCTGCACCCTGGGGACAGTCCCCAGGTGGGGTGCACCCCTGGGCCTTCCCTTTCAGAGATGGTGGCCCTCAGAGAGCTGGTGACACGTCTTAGAAAGTGGTTTCCGTAACCCAGCCCTGGTGCGGATGCGGCTCTGGCCTGGCCGCCGGGCTGTGGCTCCAGGCCCCGAAGAGAAGGGCAGTGTCAGGAGTGTCTGTGGAGCCGTCCAGCCCTTTCATTCGTGTCACCCCATCTGACACGTGAGGGGGCCGGGCGGGCGCCCCCGGGCGTTGCACGCAGGCGCCTGCAGAGCCGGCTGGAGTCGGGGCTGGGGCTGGGCAGCCCCGGCCCTGAGCAGCGCTTTGCCTCCACCTCCTTCACAGCCCTGTGTCCCTTCCCCGTCCTCTGTGTGCGCCGCGTGGGCCCCTCCGTGTGCTCTTGCCAGGCCCCGCCTCTGTGGCTTGGGGGCACCCCCCAGGCCCGCCGCTCCGTTGTCGCAGCCGCCTGTGCCTGCGTGTGAGGTGTTGGCGTTAGGATTTTTGGGAGAGAGAATCTTATCCTCTGTCCGTGGACTTTGCTATGTCATTGGAAGTAACTTTGGGTGGGGGATGGTGTATGTCACCTTCCCCCTGGGATTCTGTCCCACGGCACAGCCATTTGAGGTGGAGGAGGTGGAGGAAGAGAAGCTCGCCACGGAAGTCGTTCGAACGCCCCGGTGGAGGCGGAGGCGGAGGCGGGGCGGTGGCAGCCTGGAGCAGGCCCTGGGACAAGCTCGGACTCAGGAGGGGCACGGGGAGGAAAGCTGCCAGTGGTGGCTTCTAGGGCACCAGGGGCACCCCAAGTCCTTGGTGTCCTCTTGGGAAAGCCTTGGGTTTGTGTCAAGGGTGGTGTTTAAAATGAACATGTCGTCAGTGATTAAAACGGCACTGTTTACATAAAAACCATTTTTCTAATTCTAACAAGTTAGAAGTGAAAAGGAATGAGCATGAATGGCCAGGAAACTGCCTGTCGGGTGCTGGGCTGGCGTCCCCACGCTGCGGTGGTGTCCTGCCCTGCTGGTGTCCCTTGCGGTGTTATGGACGGACGGGACTCACGGTCCTGTCCACATAGAGGAGGAAGGAAGGATCCCTGGAGAGTCTCGGAGAAAAGGTTTTGTGCCCTCAGGTGGGGCTTACCCCTCGTATTTATAACCTTAATTTATACAGTGAGCGCCCTGGAAGCAATGCCTCTTGTATTGTTATGTACATAGTCCGCGCCCGAATGCTGTGAATACATCGTTCTGTGTATAAATAAAACAAGCCTGTTTTTGATCTTCCATTGTCAGAGCCTTTGTCGTCATTCCTTGTGCTTTGACATAAAATGTCAGTCGGCAGAATCTTTCCAAACTGGATTCAGAATTATTTTTCAGCTGCTCTAAAATAGGTTGAATTGTTGGTGGCTGAAAAGCCAAACAGGATGCCATTGAATTTTTTAGGGTGCAGCTCTGTGATCTGTTGGGTTAAAAGTTCAGCAAGAAGGTGGGGCACTGGGCAGTCCTGAGGTGCTCAGACTCCAGGGCTGCGGGTCACACAGGTCTTTTCTATAAAGCTGCACACCTGGAGCTCTCCTGCTTCTGTTTGGTCTTAGTACCTTTATTCCAAGGGAGCTGCTGCTCTGAGATCAAAGTCACTTTGTTATCCCCTGATTTCCTGGGGCGAGGGGTGGGCACTGGGTTCATGAAAGACAAAATCAGGCTGGTGGGATAAAGAAGGGTTGCATGGGCTTTGGAAGTACTAGTCACCTCCCTTGCAGCTCTTTGTCCCTGCTTCCCTGCTAACAGAGCCCCATTCCCCACCCCCCGCCATGTGCAATTTCCATGTGGCCTGTTCAGGACCTCAGGCCTCATGGTTGAAGGTGGCTGCCATAGCTCCAGGCATCACATCCAGATGTGACTATGTCCAATGTAAGGTGTGTGGGGGCAGATGCTGCCTCTTTTACATGTCTCTTTTTAAGATTAAGGGAACCTTTTCAGAAGCTGGTTTCAGGCCAGGCGCAGTGGCTCATGCCTGTAATCCCAGCATTTTGGGAGGCTGGGGCAGGAGGATCGCTTGAGCCCAGGAGTTGGAGGCTGCAGTGAGCTATGACTGCGCCACTGCACTCTAGCCTGGGTTTAGAGTGACCCTGTCTTTAAAAAAAAAAAAAACAAAAAACCAAAAGCAGCTGTGCCTTCAGCTGATGCCCCTGCCGTCTCTTGGCTAGAACTGCGTCACATGCCCATGACTGAACCAGTCAGTGCGAAGGATACAGGACGGTCACGATGCTGACGGCTGACACATTTATGTTTTATGCCAGGCATAAAATACAAATCTTACACATATTAACTCCCTACCCCTAACAGTCCTTCGTGGTGGGTGTCTCTCTTTTACAGATGAGGAAGCAGGCTCAGAGGCGCCACATCTTGCCCCATGACACGGCCAGCATGTGGCCAAGATGGGAGTCCCAGGGCAGCCGGGCACCAGAGATCACACCTTTTTGAATGCTGTGCTTTCCTGTGTCCCAGGCCTCGAGTCAAGCCCAGCCCACACGACAGGTGAGGAACGAGGGCCACGTCCGAGGCAAACTTTCTGGCGCAGAAGCCGGGACACTAACTTCTTGCTGGGCCTCGATGACTGGGCAGGAGCTGGCTGGGGGGAGGCTGGTGTGGGCCCCCTGGCCTCCACCCCGTGCCAGTGTGGCCTGTCTCACGCTGGGCTCGGCTCCGTTGTTGGGAAGCGGTCAGGAAGGGCTTCTCCAAGAGATGGCATCTGGGGCAGGGGGAGGCCAGGTGCCATCTGAAGGAGAGGGGACAATTCAAGTGTAGTGTGGCTGCGAAGTGGAGCAATGTGTGGTCTGCGGTGGTTTCAAACTGGAACTCTTGAGAACTCCCGCCAGTTAGAAAAACAAACTGAGAGCCCTGTCCAGTTCCAGCTGGGTCTGACCCGGGAATATCAACTGTGCCCTGGATCTGCTGCCCCTTCTCTTTGCTGCAAGGGAGTTTTATTGCGGCCACCCCACCCCTTTGTCACACTTGTCACTTGGCTGTAGGCTGCTGAACCAGAAATTGAATCCACTGGACCCAACCAGAGCTCTGACCGGGCTGGGAGCAGGAGTGGGTCGCCCCTCTGGGTGCCTCTCTGTGGGGGCCGGGGCAGGGGTGGCCGGGTCGTAGAATAGCCGCATGGAGGTGCGGTTCCCGCCATCTTGGAAGCACACTCGTGGCACGTGCGCAGGCCCTCGGAGGTTCTCGTGGCAACCTGCCTTCGCCTCTCCCCCAGCACCGTCTGAAGGCAGCTGGAGACAGGGCAGGTTGCCCACTTCACGCCAGGACTTTCACATGTTCCAGGAAAGTGGCACTTGGCAGCTGACAGGGTGTCATGGAGCTGTCGGCATCTCAGCACCTGGGGAAGAGCCTGCAGGCGGCTGGAACCAACAGACTAGGGCGAGGCGCCACGGTCCTCTGGGCACTTGCCTGACCTTGGCCTGATGCACACTTGGGGGCTCTAGTTTCGTGAGCCAGGAGACCCGCCGTTTTTGGTCCGGCCAGCCTGGGCTGGGGCCAGTCACCTGCAACCGAAGGTCCTGGCTGCCACACTGTGGCTGCTGACACAGCACTTGCCCGTGTGCGCGTGGGGCAGGGGGGCGCTCTCTGACTTCGCTCTCGCGGGGAGGGAGGCCGCCGCCGCTTTGCTCCCGGAGTGCGGTGAACTTCCAGGACGTTAATGTCCCCGCGCTGCAGTTACCGTGTGTGTTCCTGACCCCGTATGCCGAGCCCTGGGCTCTGGACGGCTGGTGATCAGGAACAGAAGGAAACGCGAACCGGCGGCCCCCGTGCAGACAGGGCAGAGGGACGGCGGCTATTGTAATCCGGCCATTCGGGAAACCGACATCTGTGAAGCCACAGTTGTGGATTTTCATGGAATTCTTGCTTCCTTTCCTTTTTTTGGCCAGAAAAATCACTGCCGAATGAATGTTTTCTGCAACTCAACCACCCCTGCCAACCCCACTTCCCTGGAAGGAAGGCAGAGCCGGAGTACAGCCAGTTTCCTCCAATACGGCTTTCCCAGGAGTCTGTATTTATTTAAAACCCGAACACAGTTCTGTTATTTCTAAAGCAGCATGATACGGTATTTCTACATATAAACCGTGTTTATTTAGCATCTGAAGTAGCTTGGGGGAAAAAGGCCACAAAAGTTCTCTCTTAAGTAAAACATGAAGCAGTCAGCACATAACAGACGCTAAGGACTCCAACTTTAAAAATGGTTTATTTTTTCTTTAACAAAATTTTAGAGCTTTCCTCCTGTATAGCCCAGTCTAACCCCAAATTAAAAAACACAAAACAAAAAAAGGAAGGAAGGAGAGGAAAGAAAGAAAGGGAAGGAAGAAAGGAGGAGGAAAGAAAGAAGAAAGGAAAGAAAGGAAGGAAGGAAAAGAAAAAAAGGAACAAGAAAAAAAGAAAGCAAGCGCACAGCCGAACCGCAGGCCCCGGCGGGCTGCGGACTGCGCCCCCTGCTGGACAGCACTTTAAGGCACAGCCGCCCCCACTCTTGGGACTGCCATTAATAGACACGTTCAGTGAGGCCTCTGGCTTCCACAAGCAAAGCTCTTCAGTTATTACATTGATATTTTATTACCGTAAGGTGTGCTGAAGGAACATACTAAGGAAACATGTCAGTTAAAGTAAAAGAAACAGAACGGCGTGTACACAGAAGGGCAGGGCTTCCAGCACAGTCACGGCGCTTAGTTTTGGCATCAGGACCCCTCCACGTGCATCTGCAAAGACGGCTGCGGCGCACGCCGAGTCTCCGGCGGCCGATCAGTTCGCGAACTGGCAGCAGCTTGCCGCCGGAGCCCCGCTGCTCGCACCCCGAGTGCCTCCACAGAGGCGGGGACGTGATTCATGACAGAAATGCTCAAACGTACAGAAGAGATGAGGGTTCTGACGGTTTTCACGGTGCTGGAAGGGGACAGAGGGGACAGGCACGGCCACCTGCTTAGCATCAGCTCTACAGACACGGTGTCGTGGGCAAGAGCTGAGTGTGCAGGCGGCGACGCTGCGCCAGGGTCGTTTCCCTCCCATCTCAACGCAGTTCTGGCTTCACATCCGCGACGCGGGGCTGACGGGGAAGCTGAAATCCCGATGCGACCAGGCCGGAACGTAGGGCGCTGAGCAGTGCTGCTCAGCCGGCGTCTGAGAACGTCAGCTGTCCCGTGGTCCCAGGCAGTTCAGGGCCGCGGTGCCGTGTTTCTCACACATGCCCATTAGATCCTTTAAGTTGAACAGGGATCTGTGTTGAATTAAGAGGAAAAACCTTTATGCTTTCTTCCTCTCATCTGTTCTCACTGAGGCGACGCAGCCTGCCCAGGGCAGCCCACTCGGCCAGGCTTGTCGGCAGCCGCCCTGCCCGCCAGGCCTCCGACCGCAGAGGCTGAGGCGCTGTGGGCGGCAGCGGCCGCAGCAGTGAGAATGTTCTGGTCACAGACCAGGGAGGTCAGAGCGAGCCCTCGGAGCCGGGCATTCCCGAGGCTGCCTCTGCCCTGGCACAGCACGTGCAACTGCGGCGGCCGCACCCGTCTCCTCACGTGGAGAGAGGGCCAGCACTTCAGCGTCTCGGGTCCAACTCAGTGCAAAGGGGAAACAGGAAATACGTGAGGCCCCGACAGTGTGGGGGCAAAGGACGTCCAGAAAGCAGACCACCCTTTCCAGTAAGGCACAAGCCCGTCCAGCCCAGCAGCAGGAGATGAGATGTCGGAGCCCTGTCAATGCGGACGACTGAGTCACCTAAGCGGTAACAGAAGGCATTGAATACATGCCCATCTCACACAGATTCTACGGAGCTGAGCAACACGCCGTCTTGTCCACACCTGTGGTTAATGCACAAGTGGTAAATTTTCTGGTAAAAAGGGCAGCTGGGGGTCAGGTGTTGTGTGAGGTCAACACCTGGTTGGCATCTGTGCGCACAGTATCTAGGTTGGTATGTGTCGCAGGGCTGAGTGACCGAGTGCACCTGCCTGGCCTGAGAGGAGATGTCCTGCGCTTGTGACGAAGCAGAGGGTTTGGGACCTGAGGCTCCACAGGAACCAGCTGGTCCCTCCACAACCTGACGACACTCGCTTTCGTGGAATCGACCAGATGGCTGTGTTGGGGCGCAGAGCCTGGGCCCCGTGTCCCGGGAGGCCTGCTGTGGCCAGTGCTATCTGAAGCTCCCAACATGGATAGAAAGAGAAGCTTCTTGTCCTCGGGGCCGGCCAGGTGTCTCTGCACTGGAGAGGATGTCACTGCTCTGCACGCGGAGGGCTTCTCGGCTGTGGGAGACAGAGGCAGTCACGGATGTGGCGGGGGTCACTGATTCCCAGGGGCCAAGTTAGAATAAGCTGCAGGGACATGCGTTGATAATTTTGACAGCTGTGTCCAAACCACCCACCCGAGGACCCCCGGTTACCCCCGCACCAGCCCCACGTGTGAGAATGGTGGGTTTCCCACACCCTGGCCATGTGGCGTGTCAGACTCTGGGCTTTTCCAGTCTGTTGGGTGAAAACGTCTCACAGCGCAGTAATCACTTTTTCTTTTAAAACTGAAGTGTAACGTTCATAGAGTACACACAAATTGTAAACACACAGCTCCATGGATCATCACACACGTATACCCCTGGGTGACA
Source organism: Avahi laniger (assembly GCA_963575035.1). NCBI lineage: Eukaryota > Metazoa > Chordata > Mammalia > Primates > Indriidae > Avahi > Avahi laniger. Next base: position 40,388 of record CAUYSK010052349.1, read on the forward strand.
CAGCGCAATGGCTGCCTTTGCCCCTTCAGTCCCCGGCCCGAGGGAAACACCCCTCCAACTCCCACCCGGTAGACTGGCTTTTGGTGGCTGTGACCTGCACACACACGACGTGCCACCCTGGGCGGTCAGCACCACTGCCCTTCCCACCGTCGGGCAGCCTTTCAGCTTCATCTGAATTTGGCCAGGGGAATAAAGCCGCTGTGTGTGTTTCTGCGGAGAACGTAACTTCAGAGTGGGCTTGCTGGGCTCTGGGAGTGCGTAGGAGACCCCGTAGGAGGCACCGCCACATTTTCCACAGTGGCTGTTCTAGTCCCACCCCAGCACAGGGGGCCCGGTCACTCTGCGTCCTCGCCACGCTGGTGTCAGCAGTCTTTGCCATTTTAGCGTTTCTGGTGGGTGTGCAGGGATTCCGGAGAGTAGCTTGAATCTACCTTTCTCTTATCATGAATAGAGTTGGTTGAGCATATTTTTGTATGTTGGCAAGTAATCTGCATTTCCTTCCCTGTGAACTGTTCATAACCTATACCTGTATTTTTATGGGATTGTTGGTCTTTTTCTTATTTACTTGTAGGTTTATTTCCCGAATTACAAACAGCCATATCCTTTGATTCAGCAATTCCACTTGCGGAAAATGTCCTACAGATACACCCACATCTGCATTGCAAAATGGTGAGTGCACGAGGTTATTCACCGCGACAGGGACAGACTGGAGATTCCTGGACCTACACCTGACCTACGCTGCGGTCTACCGTGCAGAACGCCAAGCGCCAACCACATGACGTGGGGTAAGTGAAAACCGCAAGGTATGCCAAGAAAGTTCTGTGTCAAAAAAGAAGGAAAAGCATGCTCATGTGCCCCTGTACACAGAAGATCTGACAGGATGTGCAGGTGACAGCCATGCTGGTCCATCCGGGAGTGGCTGTGGGTCTGGGGGAGGAGACTTCTCAGTGAGCCTCTTTGGGTGGCTTTTGAATTTAGAAGCATGTGACTCTATTAACTCTCCAAAAAGTAGATAAAATGAATGAAAAACAATACGGTAAGTGGTGACCTCGTGGTGCTCATAAAGTTACAACCGTCCTATTAAACAAATGAGGCGCCTGAGGCTAAGATTTTGGTGACAGCAACATGAATTTTAAAAATGCCCTACCTGAAACAACACAGGTAGAAATTAAGTTGACAGGCTTGGAAAACTCTGGATGGCTCAAAATGACAGCCCTGCTGACAGCTAAGGCTCTGACAGAAGATGCACATGAGAAGTCAGAAGGAGACAGTTTCTTCACATTTAAATGTGGAAAAAGGCAACATTTTAGTGTGCATGAAATATTAATATGTGAGACACATACAGATGTTTTATGTGACTTTAAAAATGTATGTGTGACTTGGGAGTAGGAAAACCCCAAAGCAGCCAGATCCCTCGTTCCGAGGGATCTTGTGAGGTGCAGTGTTGTAACTGGGGGTGTAGACTGTCCTTGCCTCCTGAGGATCCCCAACACGGCAGGGAAGGTGCTGCCCAGGAGTCACCTGAGGAGGAGCCCTCCAGTCAAGGGGCACGCCCTGGAGGAGGGGCCCGCGGGAGAGGGACAAAGCAAGCAGAGCGTCGTGGTCTAAGACACCACAGCAAGGATGACTCTGGGCGCTGTAGGTCCACGTGAGATTCCAGAATGAACAGACGGATGAACTCACTGAATACAGGTCTACTGAGCACCAGCAGAAGCACTGTTCCAGGTTTTTTTCCTACATGGGTAGGAAAAAGTAACGTCTACCAAGGCAGGAGCAATCAGAACACAGGAAAGGCTGACTTAGGAGAGAGCCAGAGTTCCTGAGATTGGGGGTGGGAGAGGATGGTGACACCCTCTGGTCTGGCGCGTGCGGAGGTGATGCTGTGGGCCAGGTGCTGGGGTTCTTGGTGGTGAGTTGGCTGAACAGAGTGGCCTGAACTTCACAACTTCCTGTGGGCTGTTGCGGAGAGATCCTGGCAGCTGAGCAAGCCCAGAGGCCAGGAGAGGGCCCGGCTGTGCACAGAGGCCCTCGGCTCCCCGCTGAATGGAAGTGGAGCGAGCTCCCCAGGTGGGGAAAGAGCAGCAGCAGCAGCAGCAGCAGCAGCGGGAGGTCAGGCGGAGGGCAGGAGCCCTACAGGCAGGGAGAGGAGAGCGTGCATGGTGGCGCCCTGGGGGAGGAGGGTGGGGCACTGAAGATGCAGCGTCCCCTGGGGGAGCAGCCAGGCTCTGTGAACTTGGCGGCAGCTGGATGGGGTGCACGCTCGGGAGCGCTTGCGGTTTTAGGTGCTGGAGACTGAATGAAAAGCCGTGAGCCGGGAAGTGCAGCGAGGCGGTGCCCGGGGAGCAGGACGGGCAGAGGTCTCACAGTGCCTCTGTGGTCCATGTCGCCTTCCACAGAAAGCTCCAGACCAGGAGGAGGCAGTCTAAAGACGCCGCCGCAACGTGCGTAGCAGAGAAGAATCCCACACTGTGCTTCTCCACGATGCAGTTTTACACAGGGGAGTTCCCTGCCTCCGTTTCCCAGCAGGAGTAAGAAAAAGAGGTGGAATGTGTCAGTGCAATGTCGGTGCGAATCTTAATAATTACCTTTTCTTCTTCCCCAGAGCGAGTTGTTGCTGTTTTCCTTTTCCAGTGTCGTCTCTGACTGTACTGAAATCGTCATGGTCATCAACCAGGAGATTCTACATTTCAAAATAATTAATGAGCAATGTTTTCAGACATCTTTTAGCCTACATTTAAAAGAGATATGTTTTAAAAATTACCTAAATTGACAAAAGGAGATATTCAAGTTTACATAAACTAGGTTAATAACCGATAAAAGTCTTTCTAGTGCTCAATGAAAACAAATTCAGGGGGTGGCAGGAAAAGCTTCATAAGGGAAACTAACTTTCAGCGGTCTGACCTTTGCCCACAACCATTAAGTTATTAAGTATGAAATGTCCGATTTCCTTAAGTGCTAAGTTTGACAGTTGATCTGACATTTCACTTTGACACTTCTTGTTTTATTATTGTGAAGCTACACCGTCACTCTTTCAAACGCCCGGTTTGGCTTGTGATTATCTTTTAAATATTTTTTTAGAGCAATTTTTGTGAAACTACGGATAAGTCAAAGATGAGTGTTATTTTCGAATATGAGTTCAGTCATGGAACCAATGCAGCACCGAGAGCTTGAAATACCAGCGAAGTGTTTGGGAAGGATGTGGCTAATGAACTCACAGTACGTCAGTGGTTTGAGAAGTTCAGTTCTGGGGATTTTAATCTTGAAAATGAACCACACAGGCGACCTGAGACCAAGGTGGATAATGATGAGCTGAAAGCTGTGGTTGAAGCGAATCCATCTCAACCTACATGTGAATTAACAGTAAGGTGTGATGTTACTATTCCAACAACATTGGACCATTTAAAACAAATCGGCAAGGTAAAGAAGCTGGACAGATGAGTTGCACATGAATTAAACATCAGAAGAGAAATTGTCTCCAAGCTTGCCTTTCTTTGCTGTTACGATATAAAGGTGAACCATTTCTACACTGTACTGTTACATGTGATGAAAATTGGATTCTTTTTGGCAGTCACAAGCATTCGGCACAATGGTTGGATAAAGATGAAGTGCTGAAACACAGTCCAAAACCGAATATTCATTAAAAAAGCTAATGGTATCTGTTTGGTGGTCCAGCACTGGTGTTATCCACTACAGCTTCATGAAACCTGGTCAGTTGGTTACCGCAGATGTCTGCTGCAACCAACTGGATGAAATGATGAGGATGCTTGCGATTAAGCAGCCAAGACTGGTCACTAGAGACAGACCAATCAATCCTCTTGCAAGATAACGTTCGACCACATGTCGCACAAACAACGCTGCTCAAACTACAGAGGCTGAACTTAGAAACTCTCTGTCATCCACCGTATTCACCAGACCTTGCACGGACTGATGACCTCTTCTTCTAGGTTTTGACCACTTGTCACAAGGACAAATACTCAGTTCTCAACAAGCTGTGGAAAACACCTTTCGAGATTTCATCACCACTCGCTCTCCAGGCTTCTTTGCTGCTGGCATAAACACGCTACCGTTAAGATGGCAAAACTGTGTCGATAGTTTAGGTGCACACTTCGGTTAATTGTACTGCTTCTTGTTTGAGATATAATAAACTACACTTTAGAAATTGGACATTTCATATTTAATGACCTAATACAAATGCTCCCCTGGAGGAGAGCCCAACACAGGGGCTCTAAAGGGATCTAAGTTAAGAACATAAAGCACAGGAAGGATCCATTGGGCCCCAACAGCTCTCTTGTCACTGTGCTAGAAACACAGCTGTTTGTGTTATTAATACTTTATTAATACTGTCAAACCGTCAAAATACATAGTTTTCACCTGTGTATTTCTATAGCTAAATGTGAGCTTCTGAAAGACATGGCCCATGTCCTTTAATTCCTCAGAATTTCTCTCAAGCTTTAACCGCGGGGCTTTACGAATACAGGCTGCTGGGTAAGCTCCGCCGAGTGAGCGAGTGAGCGAGCCTCCTTGCTGCCCGGGATCTGCGGCTGCTTTTCTTCTTTCTTCTTTTTTTTACTTACGGTAAATGTTGGCCTCTCCTGGCTGCCCACGGGGAGGCGGCCTCAGTGAGTGCTTGGCATACAGTAGAATGCTCAGGAAATGTCAGCTATTGGTAGTGTTATCCTTTTCCCATGTTTGCTTCTTTTCTAAAGGAAAAACTTAATAGATTCTGTTGGTGTCACTCCCCTGCCCTAGAGGGACCTGTCCACTGAGTTTAATGTCACCGCTCCCACCTTCACTTTTATTCTGTGACTCTTCAGGGACATAATTCTCAGTGTAACCCAACGTGGTTTTATACTGTATATAAGTGTTCATCCCGTGACGTTGTTTTCTTTTTCAACATTAAATATTTGGGTGTATTTTCATATTGGCGTATGTAGCTCTGGATTATTCATTTTAACTTCTGTGTATTATGCCACCGTATCAATACATTTTTTTCATTTATCCCCTTTTTGAGGGTCATTTAAGTTCTTTCCACTGTATGCTATTACATGTAGCGCTTCATATCTTTCCTTCTAAAGGATGAAATGACTACTTTTCACATTTAAGTCTTTAACTGAAATTGCTGTATATGGTGTGAGCAGAGGTAGATGCGGGTTTTATAGGACCTGAAGCTTATACAAGTTGAATATCCCTAATCTGAAAATCCAAAATCCAACATGCTCCAAAATCTAAAACTTTAAATGCTGATATGATGCTCAAAGGAAATGCTTATTGGAGCATTTGAAATTTCGAGATTTTCAGATTTGGGATCAGGGGATGCCCAACCAGTAAGTATAATGCAAATATTCTAAAATCTGAAAAAAATCTGAAATCTGAGATACTTCTGGGTCCCAAGCATTTTGTATAAGTGATACCCAACCTGTATAAATCTGGTAACCCTTTTTAAATCAAAATTACGAATACAATTTTCCTATGTAGATAACCAATTCTCCCAGTACCACTTTCTGAATAATTCATTTTTAACATTGCCTCAAATATCTGTCACATTTCCCATGTGTGGTTCTGGGTTTGCACTTCCTGTCCCTATGCATCTGGCTGTCTGTCTCTCCTGGCCTCTAAGCCACACTGTCGCCACGGCAGTACATCCGTCTCAGTGCTTGGTAAGGCAAGGACCCTGGCTTGTTCTTCTTTAAAAATATCTTAGCTCTCTCTGGCTCTTTGCTCCAGCATATGAATTTATTCTGCTTATTTGATTTAGCGTAATCTATTTTCACTGGAATTATATTAATACTAAATGTGTACATTTGGGAAGAACTGACATCTTGCTGTTGTGAGGCTCCCTGACAAAAATATGATGGCTCCACACCTGACCGCGGCTCTAATACTGTTCAGTAATATTTTTCTAATCTTCTCTAGAAGGTTTTAGAAATCTTTTGTTGGCTGTGTTCCTAGGTCCCTTGCAGTTTTATATATTGATCCTGGAACCTTCAGAACTCTCATCAGATTCACTGGATTATCTGAATAGTCTCTTCAATCTCCTTTGTAAGAACAGTTTTATATTTTCCTTTTTAGTGTCTTTTACCTCCCATTCAATTTTTAGTTATTTACTTTTCTTTGAGGGGAGGGAGGTCACATTACATTGCCCATGTGTTTAGTACAATGTTGAATGAAAGTGGTGATTAAGGGAATCCTTATTTTGGGTCTGATTAATAAAAATACTTTTGAAGTTTTTGCTACATGTGTTGCTGTAGGTCTTTGGTAGGTACCTATGTTAGGTTGAGGTGTTCCCATCTATCCTAATTTGCTGTAAGTTATTTTTGTAAATATGAATGAACATGAATTTTTAACATTAAATTTTATTCTATGCTTTTTCTGCATCTATTGGATTAGCCATACGATTTTTCTTCTTTAATCTGGCAGTACGGTGTATAACATAATATACTGACACTGCTATCCTTGCATTCCTTGGATGAACCTACCCTATGGTCACATAGTAATATTTTTTAAAACATACTCGCTGGTTTTGACTTGCTTTTATTTTATATTTATGGTCATAAGTGAAATTAGTCTCAATTTTCCTTTATTGTCCTTGGCAGTTTTGGTACTGGAGTTCTGTTTGCCTCATAAAACAGGCTGTCTGGCTTTCCCTCTTTTTTTATCCATTTTCTGAAGCAATTTGTATAAAATGGGATTATCTGTGTCCTGAAGATTTGATAAAACTTTTCTATAAAATCATTTGATTGTTGGGTCTTGTCCAAATGGTAAATGTGCTCTTAATGTTAAACACTTCAACTTACCTTAACACCAATAGTATCTCCATCTTTTAAGTAATAAGGTGCCCCTTGCAAATTGTCTTGCTTTTTCTTCTTTTTTCTCTTGGTGATTTGCTGGTTCTATAGAAAAATGAAACATCCTAATCAAAACTCGGCCTCAAATTCTTACTAAATTCCCCATCACTGTGAAAACTTGTAGTTAACCTAATCGTTATGCCAGTGAACCCCAATTTCTCTGAGAAAGCCCCACAACTTTACCCAGCTAGATATTGGAAGCCACTCGAACTTTTCAGGGAAGTATTTGGCAATTTCAGTTTTCTCCACAGGAAGAGAATAGAAATGGGCGACCCTCTGCCTCAGGGAGCCGGCAGTCCAGCCTTGGGCGGCGTCCCACACCAAGTCCACAGCGGGAGCGTAGGCCCTCACCCCTGGGATGCGCATCTGTGTCCTCAGCAGCACGTCCTGGGGGCTGCAGCCGAAAACAGTCAAATGCCAGACTTAACACAAGCAAATGAAAAGCACACATGGTAAACGCTGGGGCATGGTGGGCAAAGCTTCCCCTTCAACTCTTCTGGTTTTTATAAGGAGTGATTTTCCTTAAATACTGAATATTAGTGGGAAACCCTTATTCCCCACTTTGATTTTCTTCAATCCTGACGAAGAGCAGCGTGAAGATCGCATTCTGAGTCTGCAGCAGGGTCTCCTGGAGAGGGTGGGGGACCTTCCTTGGTGGGGAGGCATGAGAGGCCCCAGCCTGGCTGAAGTTCCCCCAGGGCCAGCAGCTGGCGGGAGAAGGCTGGTCTGAGCAGATGGCCGTGCTCTGGATTTGGGGTGCTGTGTGTCTGGGTTGCGTAGGGTAGCGGGGAGAAGAAGCCGGGGGTTACCGTTGGGAAGAGAGACACGCGGTGGGAGACACAACACTGCAGGAGCAGAAGAAAGAGAAACTCAGCAACGGGGAGAAAAAGTGAGATGTGTAGAGACTGTTACAGGACACGAATGCGGCCTCACAGACTGAAAGAGGGGAGGCTGCGCACAGCGATCCTGAGACGCCGATCCCTGGGGGGCTGTCAACTGCACCTGTGCGGGGGAGGGGCTGCTGAAGAGGAAGATAAGGGGCGGAGACCTCCGCGAAGGGCTGGACAGTGCCCTGGAGGTTGGCCAGAGACAGGAGAGCCGAGGGAGGCCTGAGGCGGTGCACAGCTGCTCTTCAGAGCGAGAAAAGGCACTGCTTACAACAGATGTGACAAAGGGTCAAAATCGTTGTTATATAAAGTGTTCACACACATTACATTAGATTTTTTCCTAAGACCCTCATTGGGAAAAGAGGCAAAATATATGAAATAACTCATTCATCCACTCACAAGACACAAATGCTTTAGAAGCCTTTGAAAGAACGCCAACCTTAGTAGCAATCAAAACACCGGAGCAAATGAGAACAAGATAACCATTTTCATTTATCAACATCTGAACAGTGAAATAGTCCATGTTGGTCTGAGGTGAATAAATACTCATAAACTCTGGGGAACATACACTGGGACAACGTACCCGAAAGGAATTTAACAATTTATTTTAAGAGGTTTAAAATGTCCATACCCTTGGATCCAGGAAATCCCCTCTAGGAAACTACTTCTGCTCATACAATTTGTATTAACACTACATTTTTTATTTTTAAGAGACAGGTCTTGCTCTGCCACCCAGGCTGGAGTGCAGCGGCATGATCACAGCTCACTGCAGCCTTGAACACCTGGGCTCAAGTGATCCTCCTGCCTCAGCCTCTTGACTAGCTGGGACTACAGGTGCATGCCACCAGACACGGCTATTTTTTTTTCTATTTATCGTAGAGATGGGGTCTCACTATGTTGCCCAGGCTGGTCTCAAACTCCTGACTCAAGCGATCCTCCTGCCTCCTAAAGTGCTGGGATTACAGGCATGAGCCACCGTGCCTGGCCTAAATTGTTAAATTTTTGAAGAGATCAACTACCCCCCTATGATAAGATATGTGTGCAGCAGAATTTCTTACCCCAGGTTTTCTTCTTTCTGAAGGGGCTCTAAGCAGATCTCTGTTCTCCGTCCTAGTTTATATTCCCTGGTAAGTGGAACAAAAAGAGTGACATGCCATTTAATTTTTTAAAACAATTTTTTTACCAATTTTAAGCCTTTTTCTTCTGCAAAGGACTGTTTTCTGAATATCGTATAAAAACACTCAAGCTTTTGGAAAAAGAGAAAAACTAGAATAGTTCCTGTGGTGATTACATACTTGGGTCATTTCTTAATAAACATGGAGGTCTGGCTCTATAAAGATGGCCAATTGCTAAAGAAACTTTCCTTTGTTGGGCCAGAGTTTGGATTCTCAAGCCAGTCCCGTGTGGGTAGTAACCAGAACTGAAGTAAAGGAGCCCTGAGCGCTGCTTTTTGCAAAGGAAGCTAACGACTAGTTAATGCTCCAGCAGGGCCAGCTGAGTCACACCTTTCCTGAGTGAGAGCCTGTTCACTCCGCCTTCTACTTCCCTCCAAATACTTTTAAGTTATGAGAATGTCACAGTTTCTGGAGCGCAGAAAACATACTCAAAGCTACATTTATACTTAATGTGGAAAGCTGAAATCACACTAGGGTTTATGATAAAAAGCATCATCCAACTCACATTCCTGGAATCACCAGGAACGGGGTGTCTGCTATTATCTGACACGAAAGACGAGTCCCTCCATCAAGCCCTCTCACTGCCCAGCGCTGCGGCGGGAGGGACGGCTGCGTGTCCACCTGCCCACCCGGGAACCTACTTGAGCGGCTGCCGGTTGGTTCGTAAAAGCCTGCCTGGGCGCTTACTCTCCATCGTCCAGGCTCTGAGGAAGGCTGGGGACGGAACACCAGACTCCAAGAAAGGGTGCAACGTCATGGCCTAGAAAAAGAAACAGACATTTCTCCAACGGTTTTACAAAGCACTCTTAGAAACATGTTGCTTCAGGAAAAAAAAGCAGTACTGCACAGTGACACTGAGGGCAAGAGTCCTCCAGTGACGACAATGATAAAATTCTATTTTGAATCACAGGAATATCCATCTCTTAAAGGAAATTAATCCTGAGTAATTTTCATACTCCACTGAAATCAGCTTGAGAAATGAGTTTTCTATTTCTAAATATGAGCCAAAAGCTCATTTTTAATCATTATGTTCCAAAAATGAAACTTTGGAATTAATTTCCATGGGAATGTAATTCACAAGAGCAGAGTCTGCTCTAACAAAAGCCAGGGCTTCATCTTCAACTTTCGTCTGTGTTAATACGATTTTCCAATGTTTGCTCTGCCAGTGAAGTAACTTTTGATTCTGAAATATTTCAGAATCTTTGGCTCTAACCAGGAGGCCCAAACTGTGTTCTAATTCTGCAGGGATGGATAGCTTTAAGCCCCTGTTTATATTTAGGTCGAAGCATATAAAGTTGCCAACATTCATCCATTTTTGATCTTAAAACAGCATCTTTCAACCTACTGCAAGAAAAAAAATATCTTCCCACTTGTTCTCACAAGGTTATTTCATATGTTGAGGACACACAAAAGCCAAGTATCAACAAGTGCCAGTCATATATATGCCTCCACATTTTTGCCTTTGAGAGAAAGAAGGGATGTTCATTTAAGTCCAACAATAGTAAGATGCTTCTTCAACATTGTGTTGTACTTAATCCAGCCTTTCCATTTGGACAAAACCCTCCTCTGTGAATATTAATGCATAAGAAAACAATACAATATCTAGGATCCTAACATAAAAGCTGATATTCTGACCTCCTGGGAAACTGATAACACAGCTTTTCATAACAACATTTAACGTATGGATCACAATGGTACAAAACAATGTAAATAAAGGGGTAAAGTGAATGCTTTACAGATGTTTCAAGAAACCATGTTTCCCTATAAAATAAAAATGAACAGAAGCTGCAAGTCACTGAGGATAGAGTCAAACAAAAGCACAGCATGCCTGTCAGAGTGGGGATCAAGGAGGGCCACGAGGAGCTGTCTGCACCATGGGTGTGTGCTGCCTGCTGGGTACTTACCACTGAACATGGCATATGACAAATGCCATATCAGAACAGACTGTAATTGGAGGAAAAGGAGATAGAAGAATATATTAATATCTCACTCTTTGGAAGAAGCCATATCACCACTAAGTTACGCTGCAGGAAGAAGTCTGACCTGAGTCTTCAGATCCGCCAGCACAGCATCTTCTGAGATCTCTATGTCTCCCACATAGAGGACAGAATCTTCCGCAGGCACGTTCCCAGGAGCACCTTCCAAAGGACAGAGGTGGATGCTTAGGAGGAACATCAAACTTATTTATTTCATATTTCTGAAACACATTGCCATGTTTTGACACATAATAGGTTTATTATTACATTCAAGAACCTCTGACTCTGGGTCCCCCACGACTTCGGGGGAAGGAAGCACGTCCTGGCGGGGGAGCAGTCAGGGGCGTGCTGTTGGCGGAACACCACGAGGAACGCGACACTAATGCCGTCTACCTAGAATGTTCTTTCGCACATTCTTTCCTTCTTCAAAGATTTTGTTGGTAGGATACTCTGCCTGTATCCGTTATATTAGCTTCCTGTTTCTCATAACACTGATCCCAACCTGTTACTCTTTTGTCAGTTTTCATGTGTGCATTGGTGTGTGTTTAATCAGCCTCCTCAAAACAACAGGATTTCCGAGAGGGGGCAGGCCATCTACCTTATTCGTCTCCTCAGTGCCTGGTGTGGTGGGTGCCACACAGTAAATGCCCAATAAATGTTTACTGAATGAAGGAAATCTTGACAATAAGAAGGACTTTCTAAGTTTGTTTAAAAAAGGGGAGAAACAAAATGATGGGTCATCAAAAACTCTGAACATAAAAAAACTGGTAACTAAATTTTAAATTCGGAATATCTTTACTCATTTTTGCTTTAATTAAATATCTTTGTTGCTGAGCACACTACTAATACATAATAAATTATAGATAGAGCATAAGTGAATTAAGTGCATTAATAGTTCTTCTTACGTCTTAAGGAAACTATAGGCTGGCACTACCCTGAAGACACTTCTAGGAAATTCTGCAGAATGAAATATACAGTCATGTGACACACAACAAAGTTTTGGTCAAAGATGGACTGCATATATGATGGTGGTCTCATAAGATTATAATACTGTATTTTTACTGTCCTTTTCTATGTTTAGATATGTTTAGATCCACAAATACTAACTATTGTGTTACAACTACCTACAGTGTTCAGTACAGTAATGTGCTGTACAGGTCTGTAGCCCAGAAGCAACAGGCTGCACCACACAGCCTAGGTGTGTAGGCGGCTCTGCCACGTGGGTCTGTGTGAGTGCACTCTGTGATGTCTGCGCAATGAGGGAATCACCTAACCACACATTGCTTAGAACGTATACCCATTCTTAAGCTACACATAACTGTATTTCCCATTTGTTGTGATACAGAAATGCTACCAAAAATGAACCTTTTTCTTCCATGGAGAAACATACTGATTAAACGTGCTTTTAAAATCTGATATGTGACTAGTAGTCTATCACTAAAACATTTTTAACAATTAACATGAATATAACCCAACTAAAAAACAACTTTAGTCAATTTCATAGCTGATTCAACATATTTTATAACTCTATACATATAATCCAAACTTCAAAGGTTAAGGAGATAGGATTTGACTCATTTATAGTAATTTCATTACTGAGGTTTAAATGATAAAAACAAATATAAGTATATGATACAATACTCCAAGGCACCAGAAAAGATACATAATTAAGTATAACATGATAAAAAGAAAAAATATAGCTAACAAGTTGGGCCTACTAAAAATACATTCTTTTCATCTACAGTTATGAATACAAAAGTGATTAAATTGTGTTTTCTTTATAATGAAGTAGAACTCTTCTTTGTATTATATAAAGGCAGTTCAACTCACTGCTAGCAACTTCTGCCCATTGTGATCTGTATACTGAATTTTGAGTAAGACAACATGTTTGTACTCTGTCTATATTTCTTTTCAGAAGTCAGTGAAAAGATTCCCTAGAAGCAGCTCCTCAGGGTTTCGGGGGTCGAGGCAGAAAGACCAGGAGATGTGCAGGATGCGGACTGCCATCTTGGTCTCTGCCCCGTGGCTGCAGTGAGGCTGGTGGAATTGGTTGAAGACTACAGGATAATAAATGGGGCTGCTACTGCCCTGAGGATCTTGACAGATGACATATAAAAGATCTTTGAAAAAGAAGAATAGTTTGATACAATAATAAACATAACAATAATAAGATATATAGTGTTTTACAGAGGTTACAAAGCACTGTATAAAAATAGGATAGTGTTATTAATATCAAATGACTTACCTTATAAACAGGTTTTAATTTCCAACCTTACATCTTTAAAATAAATATTTCAGTTGCTGTGGAGCAGAAGCAGTCATTTTACTTTTCTTTATGACACTCTGGCAGGTGAAATTCCTTTCTGTCCTCACCTTTGGTGGAAGCAGCTCTCCACACCCTGCCTTGAGAAGGGATACAGTTGGTCTGGTCCTGATGGCTTTCCCAGTGTCCTGAGGGACTCCGCGGCTGGTACCACCAGATGGGCACCTTCAAGAAACCCTGAAGAATGGAGCATTTTTAATGGAGTGATTAAGTGAACCTCTCTATTATTCCCATAGAGAGAAATTGTCTTGATAACATAAAATGTACTTGAATTTACTATTTTTCCTGTTAGATTTATTAACTGTCATAAATTATACTTGTTTATTGTTCTTACAATCAACAATTTAAAATCAGAAAAATCAGACTTCGGTGTTACTGGACTTAATATGTTCTTTGCTTAGTAGATAAATAAATGAGACATATAAACAGTAATAAAACATTTGCCTGAAACACTGCACCAATATTTCCAGGCACCACAGAGCACCGCTGGCACAGTGCACCAGTTGCGGCAGTTCCATTTATTACGCAGAAGCAACAGCCTGTTGATCTAAGTTGGACTCCGGTACACAAACCACATGAAGTAAACCCACTGCTTTATACAGACCCTGTAACTCCAGTTTTACTAATTTAGCTAGTTATTCTCATTTTTTTTTTGTTAGTAAAGAACTTTGATAGCTTTATTAAGAGATTAAAGGTGTTACTGTTACAGTGCTCAATTTCCAATAGAAAATGAGAATGTGAAAAATCATGTAAATTAACATTTTAAATATATAGTTCAAGAAATGCACATTAGAATATTTTTCAGTTTACCAAATTGGTGAAGATTAACAAATACCCAACCTCCATTCAGTTAAATAAATGTAACATCAGAATAACAGAATTCCATTTTTTTCACCTGGCAGACTGTCAAAAACCAGAAAGTCTAATAACATTCCATGTTGGTAAAAGTATGAGTAAAGTTGGACTCTTGTAAGTTGGTGGCAGGAATATATACTGCTGCAAAGTTTTCAGAGAGTAATTTGGCCACGTCTCTCAAAATTTAAAACGTGCAAGTCCTTTGACGCAGCAATTCCACATTTAGGAATTTACCTTCTGATACACTAGTGCATGCACAGAAAGCCATGTATGCAAGGACATTCATGCAAATTGGTTATGGGAGCAAACCCATGAGCCAACCTCAAAGTCCCTTTTAGAAGGCTGGTTACATAATAGTAGGCCATAACCATAGCTCGGTACTTTTCGCCAAGCAATTTCAGTTTCAGGAATTTATCCGGTAGATCTATACTCATATACACTTAAAATGGCACATATACAGTTTTTATATTGTATCAGTAAAAGATGGGAAACAACCTACATATTCTTCAAAAAGAGACTGGTTCATAAATTGTAGTATCTCTATATTAATGGAATATTATGTACCTACTAAATAGAATGAAATAGCTTTATATGTCCTGACACACAGCATATGCTTGGGAGATAAAATATTAATAAGAAAACCCAGGTACAGAATAGGGTGTCTAGCATATCATTTTTTGTGCAAAGAAAAAGGGATATATATGTATATGTGTGGCCATATATGCTATGTATATACACATACACAAATGCGAGCATGTGCATATGTGCATATTAAAAAGCACAGACCTCTGGAAGGAGACAGAAGATACCAGTTGTCTGTGGGGAGAGGATGCTGGATGGCTGGGGACTAGGGATGGAAGGAGCATGTGTACTTTTCCTGGCCCAGCTTTTTATATACTTGGAATTTTGTATCATGATTATTACCTATACAAAAATTAACTTTAAAGATCACTTTATAAAATACAATAGAATTCTACAATCATGAAAAGGAAGACGGTAGGAACTCTGTATGTGCATGTGGTCTGTGTGAGAAGATCCCCAAGATATATTAAGTGAATAAAAACAACAAAACAGGTGTATGACAATGTGGAGAATATGATCTCTTTATGTAAACTTTTAAAAGGACATGCACATATTTTCCTTCAGCATACAAATAATGTTTTTCATAGAAACATATAAATACAAGGAAAAATAAGTTAACTGTCATTCTCTCTAGAGAGAAAGATACGGGAGTGATTTTTGCTTTTCGTTTCATAACTTTCTATGCTGTCTGAATTTTCTAATCATATCCTTGCAAGTGGTTACCTGAGTACTGGAATTTTGGGCCACTTTTCTTTCTTTGATCTTTACAGGTATCCACATTTAAAAGAAAGAATAACTATTGGTTTTAAAATGTAGTAATATGCAATGTTTATGAAAGAGTAGTGAAATGAGCCCTTTCATATGCAGCTGGATAGGATGGTAAATTTGGTACAAATTGTTGGGAAAACAGTATAGCAATATAAAGCATCAGGTCTTTAAAAAGTTAATGACTTTTGACTTAGTAATTCTACCTTTGCAACTTTAAGAAGGATTTATACTTAAGTACTATTTACTATTTATAAAAACAAACTAAATTTCCAACAATGGGGATATAGGTGAATTAAACTGTGGTAAATCATTCCCTTGGATATAATGACTGTTTTTGAATTTTAGATCAAGTTTAAGAAGTTAAATGTAAAAAGTAGGAAATAAAATTTTATGTATAATTGATTTTATTTAAAAATATTTATAGGAAGGAAATATATCTATTGGTAGGATTTAGATATTCTCTTTATGATTGTCTGTATTTCCCCATTTTCCCACAATGAGAATACCTCATCTTTGTAATCAGAAAATAATAACTACTACTTACAAAATATCTATTCAGAAGGAAAATCTTACCAGAGGAGGAAGTTTTCCTTCCATTAGAAGCAAAGTATCTCCAGAAGATATCATAAGCTCTTTCAGTGTTGCATCCTGGGAATATAGAAATTCTTTTTTGTCACTTATGACTTCTGAAAGGAACAAACAGAGCATTGGACCTTTTTTAACCCTATGCCTCTATTACCTTTTCAAAAAATAAATGAATAATAAAGCAGATGTTGAAGACACAGGAAATTAGTTAAGACTAGCAGTATAGCATTATATATTAAATTGCAGATTTAAGCTGTAGGTATCATAAAAGTTCTGAGGAAAGGGAGATGGATGAGATGAGAAACGATAAGACAATGATTTATGGAAGATGAAATTTTAGTTAAGCCTAAAAAGATAGGTTGGATTTAGAAATCTAGAAATAAGAGAAGAGAAGGAATTTCTCATGGAATAAAAGAACAGGAGCAAAGTCAAGGTTGATAGTGTGTTTGGCTTGTTTTGTAAACAGTTAAGAGACTAGACTGACTAGCATGGGAAGCACCAGTGGGAGAGCAGCAGGAAATAAAGCTGGACTGCAAGTGTAGTTGCAAACCCAAGGGATGTGGAGTAGAAATAAAGGAGCCAGGCAAGGTGTCTGTGGTTGTTTTAAAGATCAGTTGGGCTGCTCCATGCATGACATACTGAAGTGGGAAACACCTGCGCCCAGGGGAAGCCGCTGTGGTAATTTAGGTAAGGGGCAAAAGGCGGCTTGAACCCAGAGTTCAGCAGTGGGAATGGCCAGGAAAGGAGTGGAAAAGCTGATAGGCCTTTGGAGGCAGAAAGAAAATATGAAGAACCAAAAGTAAGCAGGGTAAAGCGTGTTTTAGTGTGAAAGATTAGGGTGGGAAAGGCAGATGGCAAATCTGGAAAGAGAAGCCAGTTTTGAGGCTAATGAGTTTGCTTTTAGATGAGCCGTTTGATGCTGATTTGGGAATCAGAGAAGAAAATGCTGAAGCGATTTGAGTAAACGTATTCTTCTGACAGCCACACTGTATGGCCTGAAGATTCTTTGAGGTCCACTTCTTGTCCAGGCAAACTCCTTGAGTCGAGGCTCAAAAGGAGCCTGTTTCTGTTGACTTACTGACTGCTAGACAGCAGACAGTGTTCCAAGGGAAGGCCCCAGCACACTTGCTTAAATCAACCTTTTGTTGACATTCAATGCCACTGTCTTACTGAACAGAAAGCAGGCAGGTAAAGATGGGGGGAAGGGCAGCTGACCACACTTGTCCAAGCTTTCTCACAAAGCTTCACTTTGGGTCTACTTCTAAGGCCATGGGTTTAGACTGGGAGGTTTGATGGTTTGATGCTATCTGGACCAACAATAAGAAGACTAACCAGATTCCAACTGTCCTGTGATAAAATTATTCCTAAGGCTACCCTAAGAGCTTGGCTGGATCTAGAGTTTGGAACAGAGCCTAAGTGATTGCTTGGTAAGATTAATTCTACCATCATTAACTTAGAGAAACTCTGAGAGTAAAATATTCGGGGGTTAAAAATCCAGACTGTATCTGCAAATTCTTTCATTAGTTCAAATGTTTATTCTCTGAAGTTCTCTGCCTTCTAATGAACTACTCCTCCCAGGGACATGTCCTCACACTCATCAGAAGGGGATTTATCACATATATTAGAAATGTTCCCACCTAGCTGACACATTCCCTCTATCAAAAAACTACAGTAAGAAAAAGTGAAAATAGACACATTCACAGATGTTTGTATCCTGTAGAAAGTAATTAAAGCTTTCACATGAGTGGGGTGGGCAGGTGGGTATCTTGCATGAAAAGATGAAATAAGAGAAGGAATGCATGAAATACAAAATAAAATTAATCATTTTAAGAGTACAATGTATGGAAATCATCTTACTTCTTCACATAAAGGCTCTCCAGCTTCATAGCACCAATCCATTTTTCGCAAATGCCATGTATCTCCTATAAAGGAATCAAAATCAAGATGAAAATAAAATCAGAATATGTTTGAAGAGTTTGTCAGGGATGGCTTTTCTAGATAAATGAATATCAAACCCAGAAAAAGTTAGAAATCTTAGTTATTAAAAATAATAGCAATGTTTATAAACCAAAAACTTCCCCCACCTACCAAAAACATCTGATAGGAATAAACATAGGTCTCATATTTATGTCCACAGGCCACAGTTTGTGAATGCAACTATGCTTTTTTGCAGACCTGCTTTGTCATTAGTTCTAGTTTTAAGTACAGCAATATTTATATCAATTTTTAAATTTAAGTACCCTAAAAAAATCACCAAGAAGTTAAAAGTGAACACTATTACTTGGATAGCATAGCAGGGTGGAAAGAACTCAGGTTCTGAAAGCAGAGACCTAGCTACTTGCCGTGTAACTCTGGGGAAGCCATTTAACCTTTCTCAGCCCTTGCTTCTTTGTCTGTAAGATGGGAATGGGTGGTAACCCCTGCATGGTGGGACTGCTGTCAAGATTAAATGAGACACTGCATGTACACTTCTAGAAGAACGCCTTATACCCAGAGCATGTTAACTTCCTTTCCAGAGAACAAAGTCATGGGCTTCCACTGTCACGAAGTCTGAGAACAGCACAGTATTCCACTGAAAGCAGAATGGTGCCTCATCCAGCTCACTGACCCGATCCCACCCAGACAGCTACTTCAAGTTATCTTGGATTTATTTTTTTCATTCATATTACATTTCTAATGCAATGAAATTCTGAATAGTGAGATTCAAAAAATAAATGAGTGAAAGGCCTGAGTGATCCCAAGTGGTATAAATCTTCGCTTTATTTATTTTGTACCTTTGCTGGACCCTATCTAGGTTCTCTTCACTCAGAGCTTGAAATGAGAACCAGGAGAATTCATTATGTATACTACGCAGATACAGAAATATTCATTACTTTTTTTCCCTCCACAATCTTGTAAAAAGTTTTCCCCACATTCCTGGAGGGGAAAAAATTTCAAAAGTTTTCATTAGACTTATAGATAATTAATTTTAAGTAAAAGCTGCAGGTAAGATTATATCTTTGTGGTAAATAGCTTACCTGGTAGGCCAGATTTCTCCAGCATTATCTTTAAACACTGTAAAAAAATTATGTCCAATGTTAGTTTTCCATTTCTGAGTTACAGTTCTAGAAGAAATACTCTTTTTGGACTCTGGACTTATTTAAGTCTGACTGTATTTAATAATTGTTGAATAAAGATATACAGGTAAGAAAATGATTCGCAAGTCAGCTTTCCTTTGTTAAGAGCTGGGTAGGGCCAATTCAGGAGGGGAAAAAAAAAAACACAACAGTTTATAGTGTTTGCAGCCAGGACTTAGTTTAAAGTTTCATTCACTGACTTTCGGGTCTGAACCATGACTTCCTTCCTATGAGGATTAATGGTGTGTATTTAACCAAATATGATTAATTAGGCTGATTTCATACACATGCATTAAACTCTGAATCCTATAAAAGGAAATTAGCCTATATTTAGCATTCATCAAACACAACTGATCATAGAAGAACTCACACCAAAGATTTGTGCAAGCTGTGATCTCATGTCACAATGCAAAAATGAGACAATATTAACAAAAATTTAAATGAAACAAAAATAGTAATTAAAACAACCACCGTTTTGAGGGAAAAACATTCTTAAATAAATCTTGGGCAAAAAGTAAATAAAATTTAATTTCTCTGGGTGCAGTGGCTCACACCTGCAATCCTAGCACTCTGAGAGGCCAAGGCAGGAGGATCACTTGAGCTCAGGACTTTGAGACCAGCCTGAGAAAGAGCAAGACCCTGTCTCTAGTAAGAATAGAAAAAACTGGCCGGGCGTGGTGGTGCATACCTGTAGTCCCAGTTACTTGGGAGGCTGAGGCAGGAGGATTGCTTGAGCCCAGGAGTTTGAGGTTGCAGTGAGCTATGAGGCAGGCCACTGCCCTCTAGCTGGGGTGACAGAATGGGACAATGTCTCAAAAAAAAAAATTAATGTCTACTACGCTAGAGCAAAAGGGAGCAAAAGTAAGGATAGTCACTGCCGCACTGTTTGTAAAAAGAGAAAAATGGCAAACAAAATAGCCATTAATGGGGGAATGTTTTAAAAAACCAGGAAATCTCATAAAGCAGTTCAAAGAATAAAACAGATTTAAATGTACTGGTCTTAAAAGATCTTTAAACTATTTCAAGTGAAATTGTAAAGTTCTAGTACAATACACGCAGCCTGATCTCATTTATGATTTAAAAGAAACCACACAAACAAATCAAGCTCTTCATTTCTATACGTATACTCTCAGGCACATTCTGGTAGGAGCACAGCAAAGGTCTGAAAGGACACGTGGGCTACTCAGGTGGACGAGAATATATCAACTTACTGCAACAGTGACTTCTACAGAATGGTCTAGAATAGGGTGTGACCAAGGGGGGAGTTTAAAAAGTGAGAATAAATCTATGCTCACTTATATAATTAAAAATAAAATTAAAGAAGGCTATAAAGTACAATTATAGATTGTTTGGAAAATGATTGAGAGGAGAACACAATGCATTATTAATAAAATATGGGGAATGGGACCAAAGCTGTATTCAAAGAAAACTGCAGTCTTAAAGGCTTTCATTACATAAAAAAAACAAACAATGGAGTATTCAACTTAACTATGTTCTAAGCAGGCGAAACAGCCAGCTTAAAGGCTTTGTTTCAAAAACAGCAAGGATGGGGGATGCATTTATCAGATCAAAAGCAGCAAGGAGGCCAGTGACTGGAATAGAGTGACTGAGAGAGGGAAATAGTTGGAGGTGTGAAAATAAAACAAAAACAGCTCCAGAGGGCCAGATTACACAGGCCCTTGTGAAGTCATTCAAGGCTTCAGCTCTTACTCTGGGAAACCGCAGGAGGACTGTTGAGTATAGGAGTGACTAATCTCACTTAAACATTTTTAAGAATCACTCAGCTTCTTTGTAAGAACAGACTCTGGGAAATGAAAGGCTGTAAGGAGGGAGATCAGGAAGGAAGATGCTGAAATACTCCAGATGAGAGATGACGATGGGTTTGACAGGATGGTAGTGGTAGTGGGAATGAGATATGGTGAGATCCTAGATACAGTTTAATGATAGAACCAAAACAATTTCCTGCAAAACTGGACATGGAGTAAAGAAAGAAAAATCAAGGACGACTTCAAGGTATTTGGCTTGAGCAAGTAGAAAAATGGAGCTGCCATTAACTGAAGAAGAGAAAAATGTGAGCGGAGTGTGTTTCAGGAAGAAGAACAGGAGTTCTGCTGTAGATGTGTTCTCAGTTGGAACAACTAATTAGACAATCAAATGACGGGTGGAAGTTCTGGGGCGAGGTCCAGTTTAAGTATGGAGTTCTAGAACTAGGTCCAGTGTCAGAACTGGGAAGCAGAATGCTCAAAAGGTAGAGAGAAAAGGTGGCAATGGCAAACTGAGAAGGGGTACACTAGTGGGGTGGAAGGAAAACCTGAAGAGTTGTAGTCTTCTGGAGCCAAGTGACAAAAGTATTTCAAAAAATAGAGTCATTAACTATGCTGAATGCTGCTGATACAGCAGGTAAGGTGAACAGGAAAAACTGCCCACAGGACACAGCAACATGGAGGCCACTGATGACCTTGATATGAGCTGTTACAGTGGCATAGCAAGGTACAAGTTTGCCTATAAGGGGTTTGAGAGAGTACAGACAAGGGGATATATATATCACTGTTTTGAAAAGTTCTGTGGTTTCTTTCTTTGAAATTAAAAACATTAAAGTTAAAAGGCCAATGAAAAATTGGAAAATATTTATAGCATGTAATAACAAAGGGTAAAAAAATGTTTTATCATGGAAAATTTCAAACACATACAGAGAAAAGTAAATTGATCCTCAAGTACTTATCACCCAGACTCAATTATAGGTTGAGTATCCCTTACCTGAAATGCTTAAGACCAGAAGTGATTTGGATTTTGGATTTTTTTTGGATTTTGGAATATTTGTATTATTCTTACCAGCTGAATATCCCTAATCTGAAAATCCAAAATGTGAAATGCTCCAATGAACATTTTGAGTATCATGTCAAAAAGTCAAAAAGTGCTAAAAAAGTTTTATAACCTAGTGGCAGCTCTGCTTCCCCAGAGAGAGCATTATAGTTGTCTGGCCCACATGTGCCCATGCCTAGCCTGACAGCCAGTGTGGCAGCACCCCTCTGCCCCCAGAGAGACCAACACATAGTCGTGCTCAGGTGTTCCTTGCCCAACAAACGACTTGGCACCTCCGCCTCCAGCAAAACCATACCACCTTCATCATCCACAGACTAGGCCACTGAGGTAATTGCAAACATAAGTGATGAAGATTATAGCTGAAGACTGTATGGAGACCATGCTACTGAGTACATCCAGAAACAAAGCCAACGCACCATTCCCAGCTAACAGCCTAGGACCCATCCACAGGAAAAAGCCTTTCCTTATGAAAGCTATTCCATAAAATCAGAAAAAGTAACTGTTCCTCTAGATGTGCAGGTATCAATGTAGGGACACAAGAAACATGAAAAAACAAGGAAACATGACACTCTCAAAGTAACAAAATAAGTCTCCAATAACAGACCTCAAAGAAAAGGATATTTATGAAATGCCTGAAAAGGGATTCAAAATGAAATAATGATCTTAAGGAAACTCAGTGAGATACAAGAAAATATATACAAATAATTCAACAAAATCAGAAAAACAATTCATGATCTGAATGAGAACATCAACAAAGAGATAGATACCATAAAAAAGAATGAAACAAATTTTGGAACTGAATAATTCAATGCATGAGATAAAAAATAAAACTGAGGGCCGGGTGCGGTGGCTCATGCCTGTAATCCTAGCTCTCTGGGAGGCCGAGGCGGGCGGATTGTTTGAGCTCAGGAGTTCGAAACCAGCCTGAGCAAGAGCGAGACCCCGTCTCTATTAAAATTAGAAAGAAATTAATTGAACAACTAAAAATATATAGAA
>CAUYSK010052351.1:0-26118 GCA_963575035.1 Avahi laniger
CAGCCTCAGCAAGAACGACACCCCGTCTCTACCAAAAATAGAAAGAAATTAATTGGACAGCTAAAAATATATAGAAAAAAAATTAGCCGGGCGTGGTGGCACATGCCTGTAGTCCCAGCTACTCGGGAGGCTGAGGCAGTAGGTTTGCTTGAGCCCAGGAGTCTGAGGTTGCTGTGAGCTAGGATGACGCCACGGCACTCACTCTAGCCCGGGCAACAACAAAAAAAAATATTAAACTGTCTATAATGTTTTAGTAGAGACCCAAATATTTTATAAAATTACTACATAAAATAATTAATTTAAAATGTTATTTATTTTGGCACATTCTTATACATTTTTGGCTTGTTTTTTGTGTGTATAATATAAAAACTTTATTAACAGAGTGGTGCATTTATAATGCCCAAATTATAATTAATTAAATATACATACATTAGGGCAAATACAACTGTATTAGAGGTATTATTTTTTTTAGAAAGAGGGTCTTGCTCTTTTGCCAAGGCTCAAATCCCTGGGCCCAAGGAATCTTCTTGCCTTTGCCTCCCAAGTAGCTGGGGCTACAAGTGCACATCATTGTGCCCATCTAATTTTTAAAATTTTTGGTAGAGACGAGGTCTCACTATATTGCCCAGGCTGGTCTCAAACTCCTGGCCTCAAGTACTCCTCCTCCCTTGGCCTCCCAAAGTGCTGGGATTACAGGGATGCACAGCCACCTTGCCTAGGAGTAATTTTTTTTTTTAATTGACATATTTCTTGTTCAAAGTTTGATGGCCACCAGTGTAGTTTACAGTGTTGATGAAGACATCCTTTTGACAGCCATAATGTGCAATACTACATTCATTCATTAATCCCAAAGAAAATAAGTGATGTGCTGGTAATACTTTAAAAACATGATGCAGGAGAGAGGAAACTCTGATTTGTGGTGTTTGCTGATTTCCATAATGAAAGTAAGGGCTGATTTCAGATTACTAACAGGGCATCATGCAGAGTTGGGAATTGATGCAAATAATCAACTCTTGCAAACTGGTACAAGCTGTCTTAGCACACCACTGTATAAAATGTGTTCTGTTGGCAAGAGATTATTCCATTTTCATTTGTGAAAAATTGGATGTGAAATTCCAGCAAAAAATAAAAAATTCTTGGCTAGAATTTTCTTGTCTTTTAAAATTTTTCCCTGTACTACTTTGTAAGTACTTTGTACATGTTTGTTTCAGTAAGTATTATTTTCTAATTATAGTGATTTTCATTTTCACATTCTTAACTAATATAGTCTAATCTATAGACACACATGTTTGCTAAGCCTATTTGATTAGGAAAGAGGATAAGATATGGACAGTGAAAAAGAAAAGGAAGGAAGGAATACTTCTACAATAAAGAAGAGAAGTATTTTAATACTATGTCAAGGTGTTTTTTGACAGAACTAGCTTAAATGGCTGAATGAGAATCACTGACACAACCGAATTTGGCATGGATAAACTTCCCATCGCAAAAATTTTTAAAGAATGTATATGAAAATAACACCTCTACCCCCCCACATAATCATTCACCCACATGCTCAATTAGAAAGTAGCCATTTAAGAGTCTTGAACAGTTCCCTCAGAACAAATCAAAAACAGACAGCACTTTACACTCATGTGGACTCATTTCTATTCTAGTGTTTTTTCACTTAGCAAATTATGAATTCTTTTTCTCATTAAGATTAATTTAGAAAAGAACAGAGCCTTTTTTTGCTGGTGGATTCCTCTTCAATACACTGCTCACATACAAGAATCAATTATGCTTGGCTCATCCAATTCTTAAAAACGACTTTAGATTGCTTTATAACTTCAATCTATTTGTCAAATTACTCTGCCATTATCTTTGTGTTCACTAAAACTAGGACAAAATTGTGTTTAAACAATGGTTTACTTTAATATCCTAAAGTTCAAAAAAAGATAATTGAACAAACACTATGCAAATATGCACTTAAAATTAACATACTTGCTTACTTTATACTGGAATCTAATTCTACTTATCCATAAAATAATACCCTTTGTATGATGGGAATGGGGTGTATATTAATTTTTCTCAAATATTTTAGATGAAAAGCTATGGAATCTTTATCTTACTAACTGAACCCAGTATCAGCAAAGATAATTAAATTATCATGCCAACCAACTTTGTTAAGTGGCAGGAGAAAAGACAGTAATTCACGGATTAGT
The DNA here is from genome assembly GCA_963575035.1 of Avahi laniger. Taxonomy (NCBI): domain Eukaryota; kingdom Metazoa; phylum Chordata; class Mammalia; order Primates; family Indriidae; genus Avahi; species Avahi laniger. The sequence goes on from CAUYSK010052351.1 coordinate 2,199, forward strand.
GCATAAACTATTTGCCTCAAAGTTCATTCTCCTCTATTCCGTTGTCAATGCTGTTTCAAGTTAATTTTCCTTTTACATCAATTGATTTGCTTCCTTATTCACTAAATCCCTGGACAGAATTTCTATCAAATAAACTTCATGATCAGACTGCTAAGGTCTTCAAAGACATGGCTTGAAATGAATCATTCCTTTACTCATTCACTCATCCATTCATTCCTTTAAAAATATTTTTGAGTTTTATTTGCAAAATGTTTCCCTAATTGTGACACAGAGAAAACACACAATCTTTGCACTCAATGTGCTTACATACCTTTCTCTTCATTTATTGTATCATCGTATTAGTCTGGCCACTCTTATCTCTCAAACATATTTTATTGTCCACTATCTCTGAATCTTTGTTTATACCATTGATCTCCTTAGAATATTCTCTTTTATTTTCCACAGATACATCCTTCAAATATTAGCTAAATTCTAATTTTCTTTTCTTTTTTTTTTTTTTTTTTGAGACAGAGCCTCACTCTGTTGCCCGGGCTAGAGTGCCGTGGTGTCAGCCTAGCTCACAGCAACCTCAAACTCCTGGGCTCAAGCGATCCTTCTGCCTCAGCTTCCCGCATAGCTGGGACTACAGGCATGCACCACCATGACTGGCTAATTTTTTCTATATATTTTTAGTTGTCCGATTAATTTCTTTCTATTTTTTAGTATAGATGGGGTCTCGCTCTTGCTCAGGCTGATTTCGAGCTCCTGAGCTCAAACAATCCTCTCACCTTGGCTTCCCAGAGTGTTAGGATTACAGGTGTGAGCCACTGCGCCCGGCCAAATTCTAATTTTCTTTGTGAAATGTTCTCAGACATACCTCAGTGACCACACTCTATTTTTTCCATAATTCAACACATATTTTTGATCTCCATCAATATGTAAGATATCTTGCTAGATATTGAAGAGAAAAAACCGAACTATTTACCTTGTATCCTTGTACAAATCATTTTTATGTACCTTGAAAAAATTCCATGATAATGTAGTGCAACAAAGGCTTATCTCTCATTCACATAATAATTTAATGCAGCATACTGGTTGAGGGGTAGCAAGATCAAACTGCTCTATGTAGTCGTTCAGCCATCTAGGCTTTGTATAGTGGAGACTAGTTTTAAGGTTTCACCATCTCTGGAGCGGCAGAGTTTCCTACTGTACCATCTGCCTTCGGCTGGCAGATGAGGAAGGTGCAATTATATAGATGATTGTGCAGGGTTTCAGGGCCAGGCCTGAAGGCAGTACACATGGATTCTGCTCACATTCTATTGTCCAGAACTCAGTCATGTGGCTTTCTCAAACTGCAAGAGAGGCTGGAAAATACAAGACTGTTTTTTGCATCAAAAGAAAAGGAAATATATTTGGCTGAAAACATTATACATTTTGCCACAGCCAGCCTATATCTGCCTATCTATGTTGGACATTACAGCCAGGTTAGCATTCATTATTCATTCATTTATTGAACAAATGTTTACTGAAGACCACTATATACAAGCCAGTATGTTGTGCACCACGGATATAGAAAAGCATACATTTTAATTTTGCCTTCCTTGGAATTCACAAGTTAGTGGGGAATGAGAATAATGAAAAAATATCTCCACAACGAGTTCGGTACCATGATGAACTAAGCCAACAAAATTGTCTATAAATATATATGTATTTCAAATGACAAATAAAAATTATACATATTTGTGGTGCACAAAATGATGTTTGGATATATGCATAGATTGTGAATTGGTTAAATCAAGCTAGTTAACATAATCAGTACCTCACATATTTATTTTCTTGTGATAAAAATACTTAAAATCTACTCTCTTAGCAATTTTTAAGTATATAATATATTGGTATTAACTATACTCACTATGTTGTACCAGAGATGTCTTAAACTTATTCCCCCTATCTAACTGAAATTTTGTATTTTTTGATTGACACTTCCTGAATTCTCTCACCCCACCACTCATGCACTGGTAACCACCATTTTACTTTCTGCTTCTATGAGTAGGACTTTTGTAGATCCCACATATAAGTGATATCACACAGTATTTTTCTTTCTGGCTTGGTTTATTTCACTTAATATAATCTCCTTCAGGTTCATCCATGCTGTTGCAAATGACAAGATTTCCTTCTTTTATAAGGCAGAATAATATTGCATTATATTTATTCTTTGAGGAACATTTACATTGATTCCATGGTGTGGCTATTTTGAATAATGCTACAATGAATACGGAAGTGTATATATCTCTTAAACATGCTGATTTCCTTTCCTTTGAATATGTACCCAGTAGTGGGATTGCTGGATCAAATGGTAGTTTCATTTGCAGTTTTTTGAGCAATCTCCATATTCTTTTCCATAGTGGCTCTACTAATTTACATTCTCACCAACAGCATACAAAAGTTTCCTTTACTCCATATCCTCACCAACACTTGTTATCTTTTTGTCTCTTGGATAATAGTCATTTTTACAAATGTGAGGTAATATTTCATTGCAGTTTGAATTTGCATCCCCCTCATGATTAGAGATTTTGAACATTTTGTCATTTGTCTGTCCTCTTTTGAGAAATACCTGCTCAGGTCCTTAACCCATGTTTAAATCAGAGAGTTTTCTTGCTATTGAGTTGTTTGAGTTTCTTACCTACTTTTGATGTTAAGCCCTTATCAGACATGTGGTTTACAGATCGGTTTCTCCCATTTCATGGGGCATTTCTTGAGTCTGTTGACTATTTTCTTTGTTGTGCAGAAGCTTATTAATTTGATATAAGCTCATTGGTCTCTTTTTTTGTTTTGTTGCCTGTACTTTTGGGGTCATGTCCAAAAAATCATTGCCCAGACCAATATCATGGAGCTTTTAACCTATGTTTTCTTCTAATAATTTTTCAGCTTGAACTCTTACATTAAAGTCTTTAATCCATTTTGGTTGATGTTTTATATGATGTGAGATAAATGTTTAATTTAATTCTTCTGAATGTGGATATCCAGTTGTTTCAACACAATTTATTGAAGAGACTATCTTTTTCCCATTGTGTGCTCTTGGAATTATTGTTGAAAATCAATTGATCATAAATTAGTGGATTTATTTCTGAATTTTGAAAATTCTATTTCATTGGTTTATGTGTCTGTGTTTATACTGGTACCATGATATTTTGATTACAAAATATGCTTCTTATCATATTTTGAAATCAGGTAGTATGACATCTCCAAATTTATTCTTGCTCAAGATTGCTTTGGCTATTCAGGGTCTTTTGTGGTTCCATACAATCTTTATTTTTTTCTGTTTCTGTGAAAAATGTCATTAAAATTTCAATAAGGATTACATAGAATCTGTAGATCACTTTGGGTAGTATGAACATTTTAACACTATTAATTCTTCCAATCCATGAAAATATTATATTTCCATTTATTTGTATCTTTTAAAATTTGTTTTATTAATGTTTTATAGTTTTTGGTGATTGATTCCACTTTGGACAATTTGAGAGTGCCTAAGTGATTTCTAAGCAAAGATGTCTGACAGTATATTCAATACACAATTTTGGAGCTCATGTGGTGAATCTAGACTAGGGAGATTAGTCGTCTGAATTTTTCAACTAATTGAATTTATATTCTCCAGGACATTAAAATGAGAAGGGTTTGTATAGGCTCCTAGGAAATATTGCACTGTTTCTTAAAGGACAATTCCAAGAATGAGTCAAGTAGGAAATTGTGATGAAACTATCAGCTAAATATAGGGCAAAATAAAATAGGAAGTATATGGACAAAATAAAATGGAGGATCTTAAGTTGGGAGAAAACAGTGGTATCATGGTTCATTTTTAGATAGACATGAAGACAGAAGCAAAAAAATGAGAAAATCATTGAAGATTAGCCTTAAAAGACATCACCAATTGTATTTATGTTGTTGTCATCATTGAATCTTTCTCTTTGCATCAGCAAATGCACAAGGAATAGAGCCTCCATGAGTCAGAAAGGGAGTCACCAGTATTTGTATTTGTAAGATTCCACCTATATTATACTCCTCAGCAGGATGTATGCAAGCCCTATTCCTTAAGTTCTCCTCTGAGAAGAAAATGACAAATTTTTTTTCAAGGAAGGGAGAAACATGGATTTGCAGAAAATGTGGCAATATTCATTCCATGAATGATTGATTAAACTAAACCAGAATGGATTTAGAGAAAGATTTTACTGTATGCCAAGAAATAGCTTTGTGAGTATAATTATTTGAAATGAATATGGAGTGATAAAAAATACATGTATCTATTTGAGATTTTGCCACATATTTCTCTTTTTTATTTGCTAAGTGCCAATAGCAAACTAAGTGTACCATATATATAATATTTAATATTAATAGAAGGCAATTAAAATATTTTAAATCATGAATATTATGAATTGCAAAGATTTAAACACATACTTAACCCTTATTTTTCATCATTATTGTTCAGATATAAAGAAGTGCATTATTTAAAAGATAAATCAAAAAACAGAGATGCATTCTTAATAAAGATTTGGGATCAACTTGTTGACTTAGATTTAGAATGCAATAAGAAAATTAACACATTGACATTCCCTCTGTTTAGATGTCTTATCTTTTAGTAACGTCTATTTTTCTCAGTCTTCTTCTTTAGACAAAATTGCAATAATAAAACACATGTTCTAGGTTAGTTATGTTGGAAATTGAAGAGTTTTCTTTCAACAAGCAATAATTCAGATGCATTAGAATCATTGCTAAATACACATCCAGTTCTAAAATTGTAACTGTTGACTACATAAATAAACTTTACCAAAGAACACATAGAATGTACATTAGTAAAGACCATCATATTTTGCTTTTAGTTTCCTTTTCAAAGAACTTTGTATCATGAAACCCAATAGTCACAGTATACACACACAATAAGTATCTATCAATTGCTTCTCTTATTTTAATTCAGCACTAAATTTGAGGACTATTTTCTGAAAGAGAACAAATAGGCAGGTAAACTTCCTGGAAAAATTTCAATTTTTCAACCAAATTAAGCAAATCAAAATTATTATACGTTGCTTGATTAATGCTATACTAATCAGGACAACTTATATGAACAAGTTATACTATTTTTATTTCAGAATTCAAAAGGTTTCCTGATATTTGACAAACTCTTTTTAATGGAAACCTACGTAGCTGCCTCCTTCAGTAAAATTACACCTAGCAAGCCCACACAAAGTATTTTTTCCTTTAAGTTTTTTTCTTTCAACTGCTTTGAAAAAATGAAAGAACAGAGAAAATGAATGAAATGTCATTATTTTACTATGGAAAGATTTGAGTAGTTCTTTATATTGGAAGACGAAGTCCTATACCTCTTGAGTTACTTTTATTTCTTTTGAAAGAACCAGTGAGTGTATACAATGTTCCCACTAATCACACAGACTCACAAAAGGCAGTAATTTTCTGATAATTTCCTTGATCCTTAAAGTCCCATTTACCATATTTGTGATTTATTTCTGGCAAAGTTACTGATCTCAATTTATTCTTTCACTTTTCTTTTTATTATTTAATATTTATTAACATTTCAAGCTAGTCTCCAGCTGTTATGTGAAAAAGTATATTTCTCCATTTTTCATCCTACTGTCCCAGATCATTCTTAACCCTCCCTCTCCACCACTTCTCCAAACTCTTGGACATCTGAAAAAAAGGATAGTAAAGGGGAACGTGTATATCATTTGATTTCATTTGGGAGTACTGCCTTACACATTAAATCATCCTTAGATAAATTTAAAAAGAAAAAATGCATATTATAGTTATTTTGTTGAGAAGTTACCAAAATTATGTCGTTAAAATTTAGTATCAGTTTGACAGTCGTAGGCAAAAAGAATAAAAATCATTAACTTTTACTCTGTGAATTTACCTTAGGTGTTCTCACTAGAGCTCGGCCTACACCCAGTTTTCTCCAACATATGCTACCTCTCATTAGCAATCAAATTCAGAGACATGTAGTAGCTCTAGTTAGATGTCAAAAACAAAACACAAATGTTCATTAGCCACATAAAAGAGAGAGATGGATAGATAATCTAGCTGTGTGCCATTTATAACAAGATTATTTTATAAAGGAAATTAAAAACAATTTAGTAATTAATCTTATTTTACATGTGGAGATTTAATATATGCACAACTACCTATCAATGAATATGCATGTATAAACATAAGTAACATATATTATTCTCTGGGTTGTCTTAAAATATACACACATAGTATCATAATGATATCACAATATAGATATGTGATGTTCTGCAACTTGTTCTTTTGATATCAAAAATAAGTTTCCTCAGGACTATCCATATTGCCATACATAGATTTTATTCCATTCCTTCTATAATTCATTACATAAACTAACCCAGTCCTTTTCTTCAAAACTCAACAAAATATACAAGAAAACTACTGGAAAGAAATATACTAAGGTACACATATTGGCTTCCTCATATGTCAGGGTTATCATCATTTCTCACTTCTTTGTAATTTACTATAATTTCTATTTTTATAGTAAATATGCATTGTTTTCATAGTCATAGAAATAGCTCTTACTAGATTCATTACAATAAAAACTTGATTATATAAATAAATTTAAAATAGGTATATATTTTATACGTTTTTAAAATAATTTTGATCATATATAGTCAGATTTTCTCCATGTAGAGATTTTTACTGTGGACCATTCTCATATACCTACATTTCTTTTTTATCATTAAATAGCTGAAATAGCGAGACCAGGATTCGGAATGAGAACCAAAACACTGCAATAGCAGTTGACTTATGCAAAACCTGTATGAGGTATCAACAAGATATGGATCACTAAAACAACTGCATACTTAAGCCCACAACATTACTTATGCCTATTATCTTTCATATCACATTGACCTTCCAAGTGGTGCTGGATTCACTATTTTTGCAACCTCAGCACTTGAAGCAGCACCCGATGAACTAGATATACTCTTACTATTTTATAGGGAATAGAAAGCCTTACAACATTCCTAACAGTTAGAGTCAGTCACTCTTTCAGTCCTTTATACGTCATACCTCTGTCATATGATGCTTTATTGAGCCAGACAGGGAAGAACAAATTGGAACTTTTGTTTCTGAGTTGATGAATATATTTCTTGTAAACATGTTCCAAATAATCTCAAGGTGTTACTTTTGTAAGGCATGGTCTTGGTACCTCTTCTCAGTTTAGAGCCTAAGCAGAGTTCAACTCTTTCCCAACCTTCTATATTCATGATTCCCAGGACCAAATACAATAGAACTCTCACTCAGGCATTGGTCTTTTGGAAATGACCTAGTACCTCCTGAACCTGATGATATACACATGATATTCTTAGTGTGTTTCATATACAATTTCATTGTGTGTTTAGTTAGGACATTATTCAAAAATAGGTCATAGCCACTCTGACCACTCCACTGTAATACTACAGAAATTTTCTGAATTATAATCTCAACACTGGCCAACTCCCTGTCTGCTTCTATTAACAGTGAGGTGCTGATGAAGAAAAATAGATGATATCTATCCATCACAGACACTGGAAAACAAAGTAAATCATAGACCCATAGAATGAGACTAATTAGAATTATGCTTTTCATGGCAAAGATATTGGACCTTATGTACTGTTGGTTAATTTATAAATGGTCAATCAGAATTACAGTTGCCAAGAGAATCCTCTTGACTAGTCAGAAGTTGGCCATTTGAGGAGAGAGGACTTCTATTAGATGGAAAATGCTACCCCTTTTATCCCAGGAAAAGTTTCTGGTTCTGTGACTGAGAATTAAATTCACACAAAACTTTTGACTCAATCTATATACACAGGAGGTATCTAAGTAGATAAAGATAATTGCTCAGTTTTGTGGATTCTTTACTTGTTTTATCAGTCAATATCATTGAAAGCATGGATGATTTTATCCACAAAATTGGTAAATGTCCTAAGATGCCAGAAATAAAAATACTTGAGAAACAGCAAAATATATAGCAGCTAATCCTGCTGCTTGTGAGAATCGCCACTGTGGAAATTTCTCTGAGATTAATGTATGCTCTTTTCCTTTGGTTTTACTCCTAGAGATGCAAGCCTTCAAGTAGACCAACTCAGTTTGAGACTTTCTCTCCAATTTATTCAGTCACCTTCACAACTTTAGTCCTCTCAAGTTCCAGTGCAATGCTTGGAAATCAGCAGGAGCTCCATAAATCTTCTGGTCTTGACAAAGTTTTCTCAAAAGATTTGAGGACATCTACAGTCAATCAGAAAGGTAAGTTTTATACACATAGGAAAAGTGAATGAAACAAAATATATGTCCCATATACAGAGGAAATAACTTGAAGGCAGGTACTCTTTGTCATAAAGATAAGGTTAACAACTTAAGAGCTGATATATTAATGATTGATAATTTTCCCAATTACATTCCATCATCCTCGCTATGAGAGGTTTTCATGTTGATATTAATTTTCAATAATTTTAGGCAGTGATTTCTCTTTCCTTGTTTGTTATTATGACCAAAGGCTTGCAATGTTTCGGTCAACATGGAATCATTCACTTTGGAAAATGTAGAAATTCTAGTAAATATAAATTTTCATTTTCATTAGATCCATTACTGAATGCTTTTCCTTCCCCTGTGGTGGGCTCTGGTGTGTAGAATCAGCTAAATAACCTGTTTTACTTTGTCAATTAACATCCCTTTAGAAGTGGTTGCAATACAGGACCAAAGAGTTGTATTGACTTATGTGTTTTTCCTGTACAGACATACAACTTGCTTTGAATGTATGTGAATATTCTTTCAGGGAAACAACAATTTTAGAAAAGAATTTAAATAAAAGCAAGTAATTTTTGCTGTTCTACCTTTAGAATGTAGGCTCCATTCATTTCCTTATTAATACTAAAATATTTTCTGTAATGAGTACTGCCAACAGTTCTTTTTTTTCTATTATAGTAACAATCCTGCTTATGTTAAACCTACTGGCCATAAACTGCCATTGTCTCTTTCACTTTTCAATCCCCTACTCCCCAAATACACTGAGTTGAATTGAAAATTAAATGTTTAAAATTTGATACAAAGCATTAAATTAAAAAATTAGTAAAACAAGAGCAGAATGAATGTTTGGCTACTAGTTTAACTCAGTTGATTTTATTTTATTTTTTTTATTTCAGCATATTACAGGGGTACAAATGTTTAGATTGCATATATTGCCTTTTCCCCATCCGAGTCAGAATTTCAAGCATGTCCATCCTCCAGATGGTGCACACTGCACCCATTAGATGTGAATATGTCCATCCCTTCCTCCCCCTCCCACCTGCCTGACACTCGATCAATGTTACTACTATATGTGCAGCCTAATATCTTAGGCTCGTGTACAGCGCAGCAATGTTAGGTGTATAAGCCATATTAAGTTCCTCTTCCTCCTTTCTACAGAGAAATGCATAGCCTTATATCACAAAGAATGTTTGGATATTAAATGTTAAATGACTCTTCTATGGTTTTTCCACAAAGATTTTTGTTCAATATTCTATTTGGCATCTCAGATGAAAAAGCTTTTATGGCAAACGTTACTACTTATCAGTTTTAAACCTAATAAGAACTTTCTAAGGAAATAATGAACACTTTTACTCTCATGAATTGAGGTTACTATTTATGAGAGAAGCATATGCTCCAAGAAAGACCACTTTTCTTTGAAATTTTCATTTACCCTATTGTGTTCATTAGTCAATAACAATGCAAAGAGAAAAAAATCAAAATTATTATGCTTTAAACGTAAGCTTCCTTGAGAAATATGTATCAATTTTAAGTGGCATCCCGTAGTTTATAGTTTGCATGATTTCTTCCTTATTTCAACCTAGTTCCATAAATAAAATCCCTCGGGATTATGTTGATCATTTAACCCTCAACATAAAAATTTTATTTGTTACAAAACAGAAAATTTTCAAAAGATAGACTAGTGGCCAATAAACATATGAAAAAATGCTCAATGTCTCTAATCATTTGGGAAATGCAAATCAAAACCACTACAATGAGATATCACTTAACTCCAGTGAGAATGGCTTTTATCAAAAAGTCCTAAAACAACAAATGTTGGCATGAATGCAGGGAGATAGGAACACTCATACACTGCTGGTGGGACTGCAAACTAGTACAGCCTCTGTGGAAAGTAGTATGGGGATACCTCAAAGAACTAAAAGTTGAACTACCATTTGATCCAGCAATCTGTTAGGTATTTACCTAACAAAAAAAAAAAAAAGACATTCTATAAAAAAGACACCTACACTAGAATGTTTATAGCAGCACAATTCACAATTGTAAAGATGTGGAAACAACCCAGGTGCCCATCAATACACGAGTGGATTAATAAACTGTGGTATATGTATACCATGGAGTACTACTCGGCCATAAAAAATGGTGAATGAATACCTCTTGTATTAACCCGGATGGAAGTGGAGACCATTCTTCTAAGTGAAGTATCACAAGAATGGAAAAACTAACACCACATACACTCACCATTAAATTGAAACTAATCAATCAACACTTATGTGCACATATGGAAATAATATTTATCAGAGATCAAGCAGGTGGGAGGAGGGAGTGGGTAAATTTACACCTAATGGGTACAATGCACACTATCTGGGAGATGGGCACACTTACAACTCTGACTCAAACAATACAAAAGCACTTTATGTAACCAACACGATTGTATGCCTGTAATATTCTGAGATTAATAAAAAGAAATAACTTCTATGTAAAAAAATAATAAAAATTAAATTAAGTTAAATAGTCAAAAAAAATATTTCTTAAAGACAAGGTCCTGAAGGCACTGTGGGAAAAAATGAGGTAAAATCCATACTGTTGTGGGAGAGTAGAGAGTGTGGAGAGGAAATAAATTACAATGGAACTATGGGAGATTTTTATTATAAATTTTACTTTGACTATTCTGGATTGGATGAATTGCTGCCACTTGATCCAGATTTACAATAATCATTCAGAAGATGTTTAAACTAAAATCCTTTTAAAAATTCTTAAGGGCAAAAAATTGTTTTCAGACAGATACAACAAAATAATCTTAAAAATAGTCACTTTCATAACAATAAAGTATGTGATAAAATCTTATTCATTCTTAATAGAGACAAGATGCAAAACTAATAAGATTTTAATTTTATTTCTTTAAATATAAATACTTCAGATGGCACCCAGACCTGTATATCCAAACAACTATGTATATCTCATCTGGATGACTAAATTTACACTGAAGAAAACTTTCTATTTTTTAAAAAGAATTAAAGAACATTTGCTTTATCCATCTACCCATTCATTCAACATTATTTATTGGCACCTCTTACCTGCCAACAAATTTTCGTTGACTCCTTATTGAGTCATTGTTAGTACAGCCATTATGGAAAACAGTAGGGAGATTCTTCAAAAAGCTACAAATTGGACTACCATATGATGAAAGAATCCCACTCTTGGGTATATATTGAAAAGAAAGGAAATCAGTGTAGAAGAAAGATGTACACTCCTGTATTTACTGTAGCATGATTCATAATAGCCAAGGTATGAAATCAAACTTCATCAAGAGTTGAATGGATAAAGAAAATATATATATGCACAATGGGTTACTATTCAGTCATAAAAAACAATAAAATCCTGTTATTTGTGTCAACATGGATGAGCCTAAAGGATAGTTAAGTGAAACAAGAAAGAGAAAGATAAATACTACATGTCCTTTCTCATATGTATAAGCTAAAAACTGTTCGTCTCATAGAAGTAGAGAGTAGAATAGTGATTGTTAGAAACTAGGAGGAGAGGAGAGAAGCTGGAATAAGGAGAGGTTGGTTAACTGATTACAGCTAGATATGAGGAATAAGTTCTAGTCTTCCATAGCAGCGGTCCCCAACATTTTTGGCACCAGGGACTGGCTTCATGGAAGACAATTTTTCCACGAAGGGAAGAGGGGGCAGGGGGTGGGTTGAGGAGGCAGAGCTCAGGTGGTGAATCATGGCCCTATTTTCCTAACAGGCTACTGATCTGTACCAGGTGGAGGCCCCGGGGTTGGGGACCGCAGTTCTATAGCACTGTAGGGTGACTATAGTTAACAAATTTATTGTGCATTTACCAATAGCTAGAAGAAACTATTTTGAATGTTCCCAGCACTAAGAAATGATGAATGTTTGAGGTGACAGACATGCTAATTGCCCTGATTTGATTATAGCACATGATACACATGTATTGAAATATCACATTTTGTGCCAAAAATAGGTAAAATTATTATGTGTCAATTAAAACTGATTTTAAAAGTGTCATCAGATTTGGGGAAAAAATATGGCTAGACTGACTTTTTTTTTTCTTTTTTTTTCCTTCTTTTTTTTTTGAGACAATCTCTCTCTGTCTTCCCAGCTAGAGTACAGCAGCATCATCATAGCTCACTGCAACTTCAAACTCCTGGGCTCAAGTGATTCTCTTGCCTCAGCCTCCCCGAGTAGCTGGGACTACAGGCATTTACCACAAGGCCCAGCTAATTTTTCTTTTTTTTGTGGAGACGGGGTCTTGCTCTGGCTCAGGCTGGTCTTGAACTTCTGAGCTCAATCGATCCTCCCTTCTCTGAGGATCAGAGTGTTAGGATTACAGGCGTGAGCCACTATACCTGGCCTAAATTGACTTTTATTGTTCCTTCTGAGAGTGTAAAAGTTTGAGATTTCATTGTATCTGCTAGGCCAAAACAAATAAATTTGATAATTCTTTCTCAGTGTGACTCTAAACTACTTTAACTGGAGAATTCTTGAAATAATAATCCAAAACATAATCATAATATGGGGCTATCAAATACATAAGAATTGTGTACTAGTTACTATAACCAAAGAAATTACAAATGACTTCAAAATCTTACTAAAATGCCTGTCGTACTCATTCTACATATCCGTCATTGATTGAATAATGTCTCTGCTACACTTGTCTTTACTGTCAGATTCAGGCTGAGAAAGCAGACATTATCTTTAAATTTATTGATCACAAGAAGTGAGAAAAAGAGTTCTCTAGATATGCCTCACACCAGCAATTAAATGTACTTGCCTCAAGGTCCCAGTCAACAAGGGAATCAAGAGGTGTAGAGATGCAATGCGCCCTGAGAGCAAAGAAACAAATATTTGGTGAAATTTAATAATAACTAACACAAACAGTTTTGTTAAACATTGTGACAGGTTTGTGTGGACATTATTATTTGGCAACAGGAAAAAATTTGAACACACTATAAAATACATACAGAAACACATTTCATGCTTGACACTTAACATATGCTCAGAGTGAATAAAGAATACATTAGAATAATAACGGAAATGCAGCTGCTCTGTATTTTTTCTCCTTTTTCCCCCCTCTCATAACTATGTGCTTTTAATGTAATGCTTCTCTGTTGTTTAATGGAAATACTGTTTTCAGGAGCTTGCTACCTTTCCCCTGAAAGGGAAGAATAATAGGTATAATCAAGACTATATTGGGGTTATAATAGAAAAAAAATGATGAGATAAGAGACTGTAAAGTGGATAAAATTTTTCAAATCTTGTGATTTCATTGTAAATGGCATAGAGAAAAAAACTAAAACCAATGGTTTAGAATTGATTCGAAGGCTTAAATATGCCCACAATAGTGCCGACTCTTACGTTAACATCATTCCAAATACACTGCAGCCAGTAGCAAGTTCCTGTTAAGGAAGTTATGCAAGTGGTTTAATGTGGAAAGAGGAAAGAATGAGAACCGTTTCAATATTAGTTAAAAATGATGACTAATGACAAAGGAATTAACTTAGAAGTAAAAAATGATATTATTTACATACTTATTCTGCAATTTAAAAGATCCCATTAATATGTACATTATTATACAATACAAAGTGTGTGGGAACAAGAGTGACACAAATTTGTTAAACTATGTTTATCATTCTTATTTTTACCAGTGAATCAAATTAATTCTAGGTTGACTTGTTAGATATCACCACATTTTGATATCCGAGATTAATTTTAATTTACCATAACTTATATTTTAAACTGAAAATAAATAGTTCAGGATTACAAAAATTTTATATGAAGAGTTTTGATCTCATGTGACAAACTGAATCATTTTGACCAGAAAAATGTTTTTTAAAATTTAACATGTCAGTTGTTTTTGAGAGGAAAAATAACATGACATTGTTTATAAGAAACTATTATTTTTTAAATTTTAATGCAAAATTTTCTCTTTGAGAATTTTTTAAAGACATCATATTTACTTACATACTTGATTTTATTTTTCAGGTTTATATTAAGTGGTTTATATGACTTAAGTTTACAGATTAGTATACAAATAAACTCAATTATATTTTACATGAACATATTTTTACTGATTTTTACAATGCTCTTTGTTTAATACTCTTTAGCCAAATTATTGATTTTTTAAAATAATACTTTAATAATTTTAGTTATGTAAATGGCTTGTAAGTAGCTTTATAGTCATATGCAATGAGACATAAAAATCAAATTAAAATTTTCTGTGATCTGTTTCTGTATTATTGTTGGAAAATTTTCATTATAAAAATAAAAGTACTAAATCTGGAAAAGAAGTATTTTTACCAAAAAGAATATAATTATTTGTCTTTATTACTGAAAAATTAGACAGAAAAAACTACATATCTATTTATTTTTAATAATTGCCTTAATATTAACCATCTTATCCTATTCAGTGTTCAATAAATAAAATTTTAATTATATCTGTTTAAAATTAGATTTTCTTAATTTTTAGAAAGAAAAAAACACAAAATTAAACATTTTTAAAATATATTTTCCCATCTGCTTTCTTTTTTTAAAGCTCATATTTTCCAGTTTATTCATTTGAAGGGTTCAATTGAAATATAATTTACATACCACACAATTCATCCATGTACAGTGTGCAATTCCATGTTTGTTTAGTATATCCACAGGGTTGTGCAGCCATCACCATAATATAATTTTAGAACATTTATGTCCCTCCCCAAAAGAACACTCTATACCCATTAACTATCACTTCATATTCCTCTTCCTCAAAGCCCTAAGCAACAATGCACCTACTTTCGGTCATTACAAAGGTGCCTACTCCGGACATTTCTTATAATGTAATCATACAACATGTGGTCTTTTGTAACTGGCTTCTTTGAATTACCAGAAGGTTTTCAGAGTTCGTCTCTGTTGTAGCATGAATTAGTACTTCCTTTCTTTTTATTATTGAATTTTTTATGCAGATGTATATTTTAATTTCTTCTGTCCACCTATGGACAGAAACTATGAAGTAATATTGTAACTATTAACATTTTGAAGAACTTCTAGTTTTCCAAAGTTGACATATTTGAGTTGTCTTTTATTAATGAGTCATGAGAATTCTTTATATATCTGAATAAATGACTCATCAGGTATATAATTGGAAAATATTTTCTCCCATTCTGTGGGTTGTCTTTTCACATTTTTGATGGTGTCCTTTGAAGAACAAGATATTTTAATTTGTGACAATTTGACATATGTATACATCATGTAATAATTACCACAAATTAATTAACACATTGATTATCACCCACGATGTACATTAGATCATTAAAATTTGTTCATTTTATAACTTAAAATTTGTACCATCTGACCAAATCTCTCCATTTACTCCACCCCTCAGCTTCTGGTAACCACCATTCTACTTTCTGTTTTTATAAGTTCAACTTTTTGCATTCCACATATAAGTGAGACCATACAGCATTTGTGTCTCTGTGTCTGGCTTATTGTACTTAGCATAAGGATTTCAGGTTCATTCACGCTGTTACAAATGGCAAAATGTCCTTTTAATGGCTGAATAATATTCCTCTGTGCGTGTGTGTGTGTGTGTGTGTGTGTGTATGTGTATACCATATTTCTTTATGTGTATACCATATGTATATGTGTATACCATATTTCTTCATCTATTGATGACTACTAGGGAACCCTTATACATCGCTAGTAGGAATGTATATAAATTGGTATAGTCATTATGGAAAACAATATGGAGGATTCTCAAAAAAATAACAATACAACTAACAACAATCCCACCTCTAGGAATATAGCCTAAAAATTAACATCTGTGT
The DNA here is from genome assembly GCA_963575035.1 of Avahi laniger. Lineage (NCBI taxonomy): Eukaryota > Metazoa > Chordata > Mammalia > Primates > Indriidae > Avahi > Avahi laniger. The sequence goes on from CAUYSK010052351.1 coordinate 18,310, forward strand.
CTTGAAGAAATATCTACACTCCCATTTTTATTGCAGTATTATCCACATAGCCAAGATATGGAAATGATGTTACTTATATTTACTTTACTTTTGTCACTTATATTTTTGGTGTCGTATTTAAGGAATTATTCCCTAACCTAAGATCACAGAATTTACTTCTATGTTTTCTTCTAAGAATTTTGTAGTTTTAGCTCTTATATTTAGGTTTGTGATCACTTTTTAGTTAATTTTTGTGTATGGTATGTGGTGGGTGTCCAACTTCAATCATTTGAATCTGAATATTCACTTGTCCCAAAAAATTTGTTGAAAAGATTATTCTTTCTCCATTGAATGGTCTTGGAGACTTTGTCAGAAATTGACTGATGGCAAATGAAAGGGTTTATTGGCTCTCAATTCTATTCAACTTATCTCTCTGACTACATAAATACCAGGGACACACCATATTAATTATTGTATTTTTATAGTAAGTTTTGAAATCAGGAAGTGTGAATTGCATTACAAAGTTTGGTTGTGTGTGTACATTTATAATACATGTATGTTATATATATATAAATATGTCTCCACTGTGCACATATATTCATGCATACATAATTATTTAAAGTGGCTAATTTTAAAATTGCTTAAAATTTTAAAGTGGCTAATTTAAAATAAATTATACCAGGCCAAAAAATCAGAGATATCTTGGGATTTCTTTTTATCTTCTAAGGCTTATTCTATTTAAGATTAAAAGAGTAAAAAAGTTACATTTTCTTATACAATTTACAGTTAATAACTTCTTTTATACTGTGGGCCAAGATCTACAGGACCAAAAGAAGACATTTTTGGCATCACTTTACATGTACTGAATCAATTATAATATGTATGTTAGTGACATGTCAAATGATTCCATTATTTCTTGATCTCACATTTATAAGAGACTCATTATCTTCTCTCATTTACAATACATTAGAAATTATTTTTAACAAAGCAAATAAAAATTTAAGTAAAATTGTTCTCACTTTACAGATCAATACAGTGTAGTCTTGAAAGGTGAAGAGATCAGCTTTCATTAATTCTGGCAGAGAACCCATGCACATGCACCTGATTTAACCACACACAACAAACACTCCAACACTAGAATAGGTTTTCTCATGGGTTAGAAGAGATTGGACATTTATGCATTGAGATTCCTATAGACTACATTCAATTGGACTCAGAAAAGATTAGCATTAATTTTCTGATTCCCTGGAAAATATAACTCTATGGATGAAGTGTGAATCTTTTTGAATATTTTTGTTTAAGTTTGTTGAAAATGATAAATCTTTGTTATTTGTGTCTTTCTATTGTAGCACAGCATAAAGACTTCACAAATAAAGTGAACCAAAATTTGAAGTATTTTTTCAAATATATAAACCATCTGATTAGAAGGAAAAGCCATCTACAGAAATGTAAACCACGGTCTTTGTGCACATCATCTAACAGACAGACTATATCTCTGGCAAAACTCCCCAATCACTTTGGCTAGGTATAATTGTTAAATTCCATGTTGTTGAATCATGTAATGCGAGTGATTTTTGCAAATCGGCACATGTAAGAGAAACAAAATTTAACGTTTCTTCCCAGAGGTGTGATACTTTAATAACTCCATGTTTATAGTCAAATCCTAAACATCTTAAAGAAAATTAATTATATCTACACTGCTTGCCAAAGGCATGATTTGGGTGCAGAGTTTGACTAGCTTTGTAGTGTTTGCAAGAAACAAACTTTGTCAGTAAAATTTACCCTATTGAGACTTTTGCATGAGATCCAATAAATATTTTAGTACTAAATCCCACTATTTCTTATTTTCATGAAGCTAATAACCATCTGTTCTCCATCTGTCAAAAAATGACAGGGAAAATTAGATAACTGCCATCAATGAAACCCATGACTCAAAGGGGAGTTATTTATTATTGTGAATATAAATCGTTAACTGTTTCCTCTTGCTGGACTAGCATTCTCCAACACACCTTAATGAAGCAGATTAGAGAAAAACACCGCAGGCTTCCTAATATAAGCAATAGAGAATGGTGCATTGAATTACGAATGTCAAAAAACTAGGAAATAGAAACACTGAGCTTTCAAAACTAGTCCTCTACTAAAAATATTTGTGACTTCAAACAAGTCATTTTACCCTTCAGAAAAAAAGAGTGGGTTAAACTAATTAATTTATGTATAGAACTTGTGATATAGGGAAGCTTGTAGCTGTCCCGGTTAAATGTAATTAACCACTAGGAGCCATTATTAAGGAAAATCTGTTTCAGGTTTTCTGTCACATGTTATATGGGCCAATTGGTCAGAATTCAGAAAGAGTAAACCATTTGAATAAAGAGCTTTCACTCCTTGAAATGTTCCTATACACTTGAAAAGGCAACATCAAAAATGCACTGATCACCTTAATGCCATTCCTCCCCAATGAGTGTAAATTAACAATCTCATCCAGTGAGGATGTAACACTATATCTAAGATTCGGGCTACCTGCATTCCAAGGGTATATTCTCAGGCTCAGGCCTTCTGGAGTAACCAGCTACACAGGTGATATTGTCAGACAACCAACAACCGTAAGTGGTAATAAAGATTTAGAGTAGGGTCTCACATCCCCTTCTAACAGGTAACATAACATAAAAAAAAGATGAAATGAATACTATTGATTGGAGGGAAAGCTATGAGACTGGACATGAGTTCTCACTTAGCTGAAACAGATTAGTAACTTTTTCCATGATGGAAAAGACTAATATGATAGCACTGTGTGCTTCTAGTAACTAAAGGAAAGAACTTTAAAAACTTTTGTCCTGTATCACAAAGTCCTAAATAAGTAGGGTCAAATTTGTCCTTTGATCAGCTATTTAATAATTTTTTACTGACTCTATATACAACGTACTGGGCCCTGAAATGGGCACATTTCATCATGTTTATTAGTCATCATGAAACAATTAAACTAGACATAGTTCCTCTCCTCTCCCAGGGCTGAAAGTCTCATGGAAAATACAGGCAAGAAATCCATCTGTGTTTTGGCATGGATAGGAATCTCTGTGCTTTGAAATCCCACTAGAGGTGCATTTAACCTGCACTTGGTTGGTTAGCAGAGGTTTTCTAGATGAAGTTTCATTTAAGCTGAAACTTGCTTACATTAGTAAAATTCAGGTAGTTTAAGAGAGAAGGTGCAAATTTGTTTTTTGTGCTTTCATTTTGCAGAGGGATAACACAGGTGAAAACTGAAATAAATTTAACTTATTTAACTACAGATCATAATTTGATGGGGAATAAGTAATAAAACTGGGAGATGTGAGGTACCTGATCATTGAAATTCCCAGTGAATGAGACCTATAACTGATGGAAGAGATTTTGCACTTGCATGTGTATGTATGTTCACATGCTCATACGTGTTTGTTGTGTTTAAGACCAGAGCAGTGGCTGTATAGGGAGAAGTGAACATAGCTCTTGCTACTAGAGAATAAAGCCAATCTCAGTTTCCTCTCCATTTAGACTTCAAGACCCAGGCTAAGGGCAGATGTTAAGAGTTAGATTAGAGTATGGACTCAGAGGTTAGAATGAGATTGCCTACTACTGACTACTTGCTTGGAAATTTGGACACATACATGACATGGTGCAAACTGGAAATTATTTTTTTTTGAGACAGAGACTCACTCTGTTGCCAAAACTGGAAATTAAAATCTCTATCTCTCTGATGCTCCTCCTACTGAGCACTCATGGCAACTACTAAACTACTTTCTAGAAATATAAAGGATGATATAGTAGTGTTCATACTCTATCAAAGTCACCTATTTAGCAGGAAAAAAATGCACTCCATTTATTTGTTATTAATTTAAAGACAGAGAGTATACAATACATGTGGGCACAGAGGATCATAGGTGGTAAGGTCAAACAAAGGTTTCTAAGGTAATACCCCTTTATGTTGAATCTTGAAGGGTGAATGGGTGTCAGCCAGATGAACAAGAAAACAGCATGATGTTAAACTCAAAAAAAATAAAATAAAAATCTTACAAGGTCAATCAGTAGAGAGTGATTCAGAAATGTAAACATTAATATCTCAGTATCATATCAGAATGATCATAATCTTGAGATATTAAGGGAGAGCAATGGAGGTAGTATGGATTAAGAAAACATACCATGCATTAAAAATTGAAGTTAATCTTTTCAGTTAGGTAAATTTTTATGGTTTTCATAAATATGATCCAGATTGGTTTTTTGATAATTCTGCAGGTGATGAAGTTTTATATACCTAATGAAGGTGCTTGAACTATATGATATGGAACCAGATTATCTTTCACCAGTTCTTCCCAATGAGAAAGTAGAAATGAGACAGAGAATTGAACCAATGAGGAGTTCAACTTGAACAGAAAAAAAGAATAAAAAGAAAAATTAGCCATTCATCCCCAAATAGTACCCTGGTTAGCTTGCCAAATTTCACAATTAAAGACTGGTTTTTCATTAGATATTGAATTTCCAGAAAACTTCTACAAAAAAGCAAATACTTACCTACAAGTTTACGTATCAGCACACTTCACATCTTTGCATGGTCTGGTAGTTCAATTTTAAATCAGGGAATAGTTACCTTGCACTAAATCTTGTGTGGAAAGAGCACATGGTTAATAGGAACTTTGAGCAATCAAGATCTTTCAATTTCTAATTTTCTTTAACAAGTTTATTTTATGACATATTTGGGAGATGAAAAGAAATGGAAGATTTTTCATATTCTTTCTTTAAAATAAGGGTCACAAAATAGAATACCAATGGGCACATTCATTTTTCACTTTATGTTTTCACTTTCATAATTATAAATATAACCAATTGAATAATTTGTCATAAAAGCATTCATATTGAGAAATGCGCAGACAATATTAGATATAGGCTTCTCTTGACAAGAATAATATATTTTGGAGTATGTAGGGTAAGGGTGATGAGAAAAAGAAATTTTGCAAAGTAGTAATGGTTACAATAATGCATACATTATAGGGGGGGAAATGTCCCAGAATATAATGTAAGGGATAAAATAAAGGAATAGTATTGATTTTATAGGTAAAGAAGACAAGCTTTTACTATACTATCCATGCAAGTCAGATTCAATAGTTTTGCCAAGGCTTGGCACGGTGGCTGTAATCCTAGCACTCTGGGAGGCTGAGGCAGGGGGATTCCTGGAGCTCAGGAATTTGAAACCAGCCTGAGCAACAGCAAGACCTCATCTCACTAAAAAATAGAAAAATTAGCTTGGAATCATAGCACGTGCCTCTGGTCCCAGCTACGCAAGAAGCTGAGGCGGGAGGATCACTTGAGCCCAGGAGTTTGAGGTTGTAGTGAGCTTTGGTGACATCACTGCACTCTCCCCGGGGTGAAAGACCAACAGTCTGTCTCAAAAAAAAAAAATAGTTTTGCCAATGAGAATTAGATTTTTCTTCTGTTTTTTAGAAAATCTTTAGGAATTTACCCTATAGATGACTGTAGTTAAAATAACAAATTAATATTCATTTTTAAGTATTTACTTTTAAATTATATCCTATCATTTTATAAAAGTCAAATAGTGCTTTTACTAGTATATTAATGTTAAGGGAGTATAAAAACTAGAGTCGTCAATTCTGAAGAAAATAATATAGGAATAGTTCATGTTTTTTGCATATAATATTCTGCTGAGAAGATAAAAATTATTTTATAAAATTTCTTTCACATTTCCAGAGAGATACACAAAAAAGAGGCACATCACATATCCGTAGAGTTAGAATTTGGGGAAAGGGAGACGCTACAGAGCATTACAAAAATAAAGTATTACTGTGAATTAGGTAGCTCTCATGTTAGTATAATTAAAGAAAGCTCTTAGGTGCCAAATAGGTACTTAAAAAACTGTTAAGGCAAACACACACACACACACACACACACACACACACACATGAAAAATTAGAGACAATGTTGTAACTTATCAGAGTTCTCAGAACAAATATTATATCATTCATTTCCATAATTTTTATTCACATTGGTTTATAACCCATTGCTATTTCAAAATAAAGTGATGAGAAAATGCAGAATTAATGACAAGTTAAATTTATAATTTAAGTTGGGGTCATTACTGGGGAAAATTGTCCTTACCAAACTAAGAGAATTTTTAAGTTCCCAGAGAATACTACGGGCATGCCACATACATAAAGTATTTGGAACTCTTTCTATGTGTCACAGTTGTCTTCTGGGAAGAGTGATAAACTCTATACAGAAACATCTGGAAAGTTGCTGAATCTCCAGAGGAACCTACCATAATGTAAATAGAATTAAAGCTTTTCCTACATCTATTGAGATGATTTTATGGTCTTTATTTTTGCAACTGTTTATGTAGTGAATCATATTTATTGATTTGCATATATTGAACCATCTTTGCATCCCTGAGATGAAGCCCATTTGATCATGACAAATTATCTTTTTGATGTGCTATCGAATTTGGTTTGCTAGCATTTTGTTGCAGGTTTTTGCATCTATGTTCATAAAGGATATGGATCTGAAGTTTTCCCATCAATTCATGAGTAGATAAAGAAAATGTGACACACACACACACACAGCATGGAGTACTACTCAGTCATGAAAAGAAATGAAAAAATGTCTTTTGCTTCAACTTAGATGGAATTGGAGACCATTATCCTAAGTGAAGTATCTCAGGAAAGGAAAAGCAACCACCCCGCATTATCACTAAGTGGGAGCTAAAAGATGGGTACACATGGGCACAAAGAGATGTAAAGAACTTTGAAAACTAAGAAAGGGAGAGAGTAGAAAAGGGTGAGGGATAAAAACTGACCTATTGGGTATAATAAACACTGTTCTGGTGATGGGCATACTGAAATCTCTAACTTTAGCCTTATACAGTGTATTCATGTAACAAAAATATTTGTATCCCCTTAATATTTTTAAATTAAAAATGATTTGAAGAAAAATTTTCTTCCTGAAGAACACTGAGACAATACAATCGAAACTGCTTCCAAAGAATCACTGAAACAACAGCTTTAAGGATGTTAGCGTGAAGATTTTCAAGAAGTGAAACATGATTGCAAGATGGCTATGTGGCCTTGGAAAGCTTAGAAGCTGCTAAAACCCTAACCAAGAAGGTGGTTAAGAAGACAGCAATAGCTACTGGAAATAATCTAATATAACAGTGCATATTTACTTGCTTGGCTGTAGGTCTTACAAGATGATACTCAACTTTTCTAAATCACAGTTTCCCTCTTACATAGGATGGAGTTGGTCATAATTTGGTGGGTTTTTTTGACAGGATTTGATGAGCTGTGGAAAATCAAATTTTACAGAATGTAAGTATATGCTTATTGGAGATGAGTGTCAGTTCCTTTAGATCTTTTCTTAAAAGTTACTTTCAGGGAAGCTTTCAGTGGCCATCGTGTATGAAAATTTGTATAATTCCTGGTTTGCCACATTGCCATTTCACACCATTGACCTTGCTTTTTTTCTTCTTAGAATGTATCACAATATATATTTAATTAATACTCTTGTCTATTGCCTCTATTCTGCTCTAGAATATCAGTTTAACAAAGGGTCCATTGCATGTTTCGTTCAGCACTGAGTTCCAGCACCTAGAACTGATAATCGGTAACATATTAGACAATCACTAAGTCTTTGTTAAATAAATGAACAAACAAAGCCAGGCGCGGTGGCTCACGCCTGTAATCCTAGCACTCTGGGAGGCCGAGGTGGGCGGATCGTTCTGAGCTCAGGAGTTCGAGACCAGCCTGAGCAAGAGTGAGACCCCATCTCTACCAAAAAATAGAAAGAAATTAATTGGAC
>CAUYSK010052352.1:0-16081 GCA_963575035.1 Avahi laniger
GGTTTTATATCTGGGTTCTCAGTTCTGTTCCACTGGTCAATGGCTCTGTTTTTGTGCCAGTACCAAGCTGATTTTAATATTATGGCTTTGTAATAGAGTTTGAAGTCTGGTAGGTTGATGCCTCCTATTTTATTTTTATTACCTAGAATTGTTTTTGCTATGTGGGGTCTTCTCTGGTTCCATACAAAATGTAAAATTAATTTTTAGTGGTGCCTAAAGTGCCCTTTTACAGACATTCCTTATCAAATGTCTTTCGTAGATGGGACAACAGGTGTGCAATCCAGTTTTAGAGTTATAAGGGCCCAAAGACAATTTAGTCTGCATTTTTGCAGCCGAGGAAGATGAAAAAAAGCAATTTAGTGACAGAGCTAGGACTGGAAAGCAGGTCTCCTGATTTCTGTGCCTCCCTTTATTTTTATACTGACTGCTGCTGGGAAGAGCACAAAACTATGAGAAAGAGGCAGCCCTCAGGATTTCCCCAGGAGATACACCAGTAGCATTCAATTTACCTGATGTTTGGGCTCTTCCATAAGGAGATTCCGTAAGTTAGAATCCTTTTTCTAAGTTTTGTGTGAGAAAAGGAAAAGGTTGCCTCTCTTGTATGTAAATTTTGGCAATAAACAGTGCCATTATTTTGTAATATTATTGCTTGGAATTCAGATTTATAGATTTAATCCCTATCTTTCCACTCCCTCTCGCAAAATGAATTTTAGCATCTATAAAGATTATTTTATAACTTTTTACTCATATTAATATTTCTCATTCAGCAATTGTGATTTTCTGTCTTGATATTCACTTGTGTTCAGGAAAGCTGATGCTAAAAGGGCCTGGCATTCTATCTTGGCTTTAGAAGACAATGGTTAAAATTGTTGAAAACTTCCTTTTCCTTTCTTTCTCTTTGCTATAGACTTAAATACTTTTGGTGACAAATGAGGGTGAATGTGTGCTTGAATTTTCTCTGGGATCTTAAAGTACTTGAAGGCAATGTGAATTAGTAAGGGAGACAAGTGTAATTTAATCAACTATGTAACAAGTCAGTATTTTAGCAGCCCAGTTCTGGAATATTAAGTGTTGTCTTCTGCCACCAGGAAGAATCCAAACACAAGAAATCCCAGTTGTCCGGAAAAGGCAACTCCCACAAGCCTCCTCCTTTCCTAACCTGGGTTGGGGCTACCTCTGTTCCTAGAGGTTACATGGAGTGGTAGAAAGAACCTACTAGACAGATGGTCAGGAGATCCAGGTTCATGTGATCTCTGCCCTCTACCCTGTGACCTAGGGCAGTTCACATTACTTCTGTGCCCCAAAGGCCTCTCATTGGCAAACTTGAGTTATGGCTTAGAGCAGTGGTTGTCAACCCTGGCTATGCATTCTGGTCAGTTGGAGAGCTTTTATTTTCCTAACATTTTATTATAAAGTTTTAAAACATTCAGAGATGTTGGGAGAATTTTACAGTGAACACCCATCACCCAAATTCTACCATGAATGTGGTATTAAACTTGTTTTTATCACATACTTCTTTATCTATTCATTAGTTAGGAAGCCTCACTAACATACTCCTGTATGTTGTGAAATATATACCTTTGGGATGAGGTAGGGTGAAAAAGGGAGATTTCTGTTTTTTCTTTATGTACTTGTATTGTTTGAGATTTTATTTGTTTTAACAGTGAGTATGTATTATTACTATTACTAAAAAATCAAAAACAAAAAAATCCTACTATAACAAAATAAATGCACCCTGGGTCTCCAACCCACCAGGAGTATGATACAGTAGGTCTAGGGTGGGGCTTAGGCATCTGTATGTTTTGAAGTGTAGCCAGGATTGAGCCTATAGGACTATGCATTTCTAAAGTGCCACTGGGATTTGATATTCTAAGAGGCTATGAACTCTCCTTCATTGCCAATTAGAAACTCCCTTCTGTAGTAGATTGGTTCCAGTTTCTTCTAGATTGGCTCCAGATCCTTCCTGGGTCATACTAGGCATGCAGCTAAGTGCTGCTATTGGCAGAGCGATGAGTTTGCAGCCAACAAAGGAGCTCTGTAGGTGGAGACAACCTCAGGTTCACAAGACGCAGCCTCACTTCTTGGCAATTACCTTTTTATTCTTATGGATTCTACCATGCCAACTGTTTCAGACCTTCATTCTTAAACCCTTAAAACCACCTCCTTTGCCTCTTTCTCCATAGATAAGTTCCTACTTTGCCTCTACTGAGACCACTGCCAGCTACTGTTCTAGGTGGCTCATCAGTCACTCTGCTTTGGTTCACATGCCAAAGATGCTTTCTCCAGGGGAACCTTCTCTAACCACCAACTCTGGGTTGGGTATGCCAAGCTCCCCAAACCTCCTGGCCTTTCCTCCTTTGAGGTTTTTGTCTCAGCCATGTTGCCATTGCGTGTCTGAGTTTCTGTCTTCCCCACTGTGCTGCCTCATTCATCTTTGTAGTCCCAGTTGGTGACACATAGTAGGTGCTTGCTATGTAGGCTCTAGATATTTGTCGCTCCATATCAGTAATCTATGTCACTGTGAATTGATTGGTATCCTTGATGGGATTCTTATGCCCCCAAAAGACTATTTGTATTTGCCCGCCATTTAGAAATGAATATGCTAGTATTCATTAATGTTAAGAATTTAAAAATCTAGTTTTTTCTTAAGCTTTTAACTAACAAACTTTATTTTTTCAATTTTACATTTATAAATGTTAATAGTCACTTATAAAAAATCTGTTGGTTACTGTTTGGCTTCATTTAGTTAACTAAATTCCCTCAAACATTTTAAGGTATTAATAATGTTAAAATTCTGGGTTTGTTTTTTTGTTTGTTTTTTTTTGAGACAGAGTCTTCTTACTCTGTTCCCCTGGGTAGAGTGCAGTGGCGTCATCATAGCTCACTGCAGCCTCAAACTCCTGGGCTCAAGCCATCCTCCTGCCTCAGCCTCCTGAGTATCTGGGAATACAGGTGTGTGTCACCACACCTGGCTAATTTTTTCTATTGTTGGTAGAGACAGGGTCTTGCTCTTGCTCAGGCAGGTCTCAAACTCCTGACCTCAAGTGATCTTCCCACCTTGGCCTCCCTGAATGCTAGGATTACAGGTGTGAGCCACTGTACCTAGCCAAAATTCTGTTCTTTAAGACTTCATTTTCTTGCCTAGCAAACAAAATCTTCCTAATTCTTATAAATCTAGTAAAGTAAATGTATGAACATAGTGAAATTTAAGTTCTCCTAATATCATAAATAGAATTTAGCAAAATTCTACCATATCTTTTAACTTAAAGTCACAAGTCTTAGTTACTCAATCACACAATTTGCATTAGATTCACAATGCTCATCTATTAGATACTCTGATGTACCAAACTCTCTTAAACATTATAAACACTTTAAAATATCAAACATAAAAATATTTATATGAGAGATTTGATTTATAACATTAATTCCATGTAAGCTCTCCCAGGCTTAATGGATATTTATCCACTAAAGAAGCATTTCCATTATCAACTACAGAGCTGTTTTGCTAGTTCTTGAGGTTGGGAGCTGCAAGTATCCTGGTGGATTTTCCTTATAACCACAGGGGATGTGTAGACCCCTCTCCCACAGAAGCTGTACTAGTGAGGTCTCCAAATCCACACGTCCACATGGAATGGTCTAGTAGCCTCCATGCATTGGATTCTGGTTGTACCTTCTCTAGTCTGATTTAGGTCTATAGTCATCTACCTGGGTTGCTGCATGACTAGATTGGATTTAATTGATCTATTTACTGCTTGCTTTCTTTTTGTTTTTTGGCCACAACATTTTTAGATATTTAAATAATATTTTTTTGTATTGTGTATGTCTGTAGTTCTCGAGAAACAGCCTTTAATTCTAATGACAGTTAATAATTGTTTTGCTACAAAGGGCTGCTTTCATTTTCCTCACCATGGATGTATGTTTTGGAAAACTATTTAAAAAGACAGCATTTAATGAATGATAATTTGTGATCACTGCCTTTTGGTTAACCAAAGACAAATTTAACTGTCTATCAGAGTTTCTTATCAGCATGAGATAACCTGTATTACAAAATGAGTTGATATAATTCCAATCAAAAGGAAATAAATTGTTTTTGTTTGCGTGCAGCCCCATCAGAAGCAAATGTATAATTTCTGTTAGTCTTATTGGCAAACTGGAGATTGTTTTTCAGATCCTCATCGCTTCCCTGGTAGACATCAGTTTCAGGACCACAGCTTAGTCTTATCAGTCTGTCTTCTTTCCCTTCTCAAATGCTGGCTCATCCCTTCTCTCTAACTTCTTGGGACCTTTCTTATTCATTGTCTTTACTTCCTACATCTCTGATCTCCACCCTTCACTTGTTCTCTTCTCTTTGGCCCATACACATCTCACTTCTTGTTTATGTTAAAGAAACTCATGCTTGTCTTTGTGTCTCCCGCATACAATTGTGCAATCTCTATCTTTCCAATGACTGTTACACTTTTTCAATGTGGCTCATGGAAGGTCCCTATTCTTTCTCTTATTACTACCAAAGGATACAGCTTCTGTACATCTTTTCTACCTTTCCCTATCCAAGGTCACCTGATTATAGTTAAACATCATGGATTCCTCTTGGCATTTCCTAGTCTGCCTTCATTTTTTTTTTTTTTTGGTCTGCTTATTGGCATCTGTGTCATAGCATTTCTTCTGCTTCTCTTCTTTCCTCTCTAACCAATCTTCAATCACTTTCTCCAACTCTGTTTTCCTATGGAGGCTGTGAGGGCATATGAGGAGTACATACAGGTTTTAGAGCCAGACACACCTGGGTTTGAATCTCAGCTTTGTCATCACCAGTTATGTGACTTTGGACAATGCTGAACTTCACTGAGCTTCAGTTTCCTCATCTGTTAAATGGAGATAATAATACTTTACTTATAAGTTGTTGTAAGGATTAAAAGAACAATCCATGTGTAGACATAGTATCTAGTATGGTGACTGATATTTTATAGACTTTCTTCTCTTTGTAGTTTATAATAGCATGAGCATTACCCAAGGTTCACTGAGGCATTCTCTTTTCCATGAAACAGTCAGCTTTCATTCATTGTAGTGACTCCAGAATTTGTGTCAAGCTCATGTATTTCTCAACTCCAGACTCATATTCCTGCCAGTATGCTGGTTTTCTTCACTTGGATGCTCCATTAATCCAAGATTCAACATTATTCAGGCAGTACTCAGCCTGTCATTACTTCTTTGGTTAACAGAATCTCAGTCCTCACAGTGGCTCCGAGGCTGGAGGCTTCCTCCCTCCCTTCCTTCCTTCCTTCTTTCCTCTCTCCACCCAACCAGTGTGTAGTGAGCACTCTATTATAGGCCATTCACTGTGCTCTGCATTTAGGGTGCAGCACGGAGCAAGGCAAAGGCAGTGTGAAGCCGGAAGTGAGGGTGAGTTTTGAGAAAGTGAGGTGGGAGTGCAGTGGGGGCACTTCAAAGGGTCCCCAGCAGAGGTAGAGGGCCAAGTTTAAATTTCTTCTACCATTCTAACCCACCCCATTTCTAATGGATCCTCTAAGTCCTATTTGTGAAATATCTTATGTCCATCCCTTCGTCGCCATTCCTACCACAACTATTTCATTCAGCCCAGTATTCCAGGTATATTAGTTTCAGCTGGACAGTCCTAAGAGTTTCCCAGATCTGTCTCTAGTCAAGCCATCTTCTTTCCAATACGTCTTTTAAGCAGCTGTCAAGGTCACTTCCTGAAGCACAAATCTGATCGTCTCTCTCCCTTGTTCAAAAATCCTTATTGGCTACACCAACCAAGACTCATAGGAAACAGAAGCCACTCTTGAGTATTTTAATCAGAAAAGATTTAATGTGGGATAGTTGGGAATTATCAAATCAGAGGAAAGTTAGAGGAGCAGGCACAGGAATCGTGCACCAAAGGTCTACCTCTAAGGTCTCTGATGCAGGTCTGGAGTTCAAGAACTTCTAGCCATATCTGCTGTTCATGGTTCAGGAAGGCACAGATGCTACTAGCTCACAGCTGCTTTTCCTCACTCAGAACAATGATGGACCCTCAAATGGTGCTGCAGAAAACCTCATATCTCAATGATCTTACTTGTCAAAGTGGAAAATAGCCCATAAAGGTCAGGAAAATGTTCTCCCTCTCATTTTCACCTTCCAAATGTCATGCAAGTGTATCTAATTGGTGGAACCTAATTGTCCTTCAGAGTCCTAACTTCAAGGAATCTGGTAAGAGCAGGTTGTACCTTGCTGCCTCTGTATGGGGGGGGAGACTAGAGGAGCAAGGAATGGAGGGTAAGCAACACACTCCATGGCCTCCATCCCACTAGGCAACCTGCTGCCTATAGCAAATGCAGTCTAATGTGCAAAGCTGTGTGCAGTTTTGTCACTGTTCATTGTATTTTGCTTAACCTCTTGTCTTCTGCCATCTACAATGTCTGTCACTGGCACGTGCTAAACAGATACTTGTCAAATACATGAATGAACAGATGAATCCACTCTGACCCAGTTCTCTCTTACCCTCTGGCCATAACTTCAGCAGGCATGGCCTTCCTGGCCTGTCCTGACTTCCTCTACCTGCCAAAATCCTGCCCTTTTTCTGAGGCCCAGCCAAATCGTCCCTCCCCAGGGTATCTTCTAAAATCTCGGAACACACTCATTCCCCCTTCTGACACAGTAACTATTTTCTCATTGATCTGGCACCCTCTCTCCATCCTTACCTTATGCTTTATTCACTACTTCCTTCCCCTTCTCTCCAGACAAAACAATTGCAATTCTCTTCATCTAAAGATATTCACTTCCCTCTCTTTTATTTTCCTGTAATTGCAGTTGATATTCAATAATTTATAGATGTAGTTAAATCTTTTGTAGCTGCTTCTCTCCTGCCCTTACTCTTGCCTGGAGCTCCATATGCAATTTTTTTCCTCTACTAACACACATTTCCTGTTTTAGCCCTAGACAGTCATACAAAATAAATCTAAAAGGGGAGGAGCCTTAGGAGGAAAGAGGAAGAACTCTTTCTTTTTAATTTTTTAGTGGAATTCACAATATATTCACATGTCCTGGTTTATTAGGCTTTGACAATGGAAAAAGTATTATAAGAATATTCTGTTTCTCTAACATTCATAGTTTGGATTCAGTGGTGTAAAAACTGGGCTGTGTGATTTGATTTGTCTGTGTGTTCATCACAGTGAACCCCTTAGAACTTGATTTTGCTTTGTGTATGGTGTGGGGAATCTCACCATTTCTTCTTCTCTTTCTCTTTCTTTCTTTTTAAAGCCCTTTGTTTTCTAGATGTATCTACTTCATAAGACAACTGAAATTGATTAAAAAAATGCTAAAAAAAAAAGACCACCTAGTCTTCAGGGAATTTAAATTTTGTTTTGTTATGTTGTATTTAAATATATTTGTTGGAGCAGGTTTAGGTTCACAGCAATACTGAACAGAAGATGCAGAGATTTCTCACATACCTCCTGCCCCCACACATGCATAGCTTCTCCTACTATGGACTTCCCCCACCAGAGTGGTACATTTGTAACAATCGATGAACTTATAACCACACATCATTATCACCCAAAATCCCTAGTTTACCTTAAGACTCACTTGTGGTATTGTACATTCTATACATGTACATGTCAAACTTATAATGACATGTATCCATCATTGCAGTATCAGTCAGAGTAGTTTCACTGCCCTAAGTATCCTCTGTGCCCCACCATCTGTCTCTCCCTCCCCCTAACCCCTGGTGACCACTGACCCTTTTACTGTTTATAGTTTTGCCTTTTCCAGAATGTCATATAGTTGGAATTATGTAATATGCAGCCTTTTCAGATTGGCTTCTTTCACTTAGTAATATGCATTTAAGGTCCCTACATGGCTTTTCATGGCTTGATAGCTCTTTTTTTTTAGTGCTGAATAATATTCCATTGTTTGGATATACTATAGTTTACTTATCCATTCCTCTATTGAGGGACATCTCTCTTGCTTTCAAGTTTTGGTAATTATGAATAAAATTGCTATAAACATCTGTGTGTAGGTTTTTGTGTGGACATAAATTTTCAACTCATTTGGGTAAAGACCAAGAAGTGTGATTGCTGGCTCGTATGGTAAGAGTATGTTTAGTTTCATAAGAAACTGCCAAACTGTCTTCCAAAGTGGCTGTACCATTTTGCATTCCTTCCAGCAATGCAGATTTATTTTTGTTAGAGGTTCAAAGGACTTTCTTAAAACTTTATAAAAGGAAAAATCCATTCCTATAAAGGTGTAGAATGTTCAGTGTATGGCCTAGTTTTATTTTACCAAAATATGAGCATGTCACAGTCCTTTAAAATGCTCATTCTATTTTCTCCTCTCAGCTCACATAATAGAACTCGAAATTGGTTGCAGAGAAATGAGGAAAAATTCTATAGTAATGGCAGACTAGATAATCACATCTGTAGCACTGATATTATTGTTTTTTCTTGACTTTCTGTGTATGGAGCAGCAACACTGAAAGAATGGGGAAAGGAGGCCAGGTCCCTGTGATCACGTGGGTGGGCTTCCTTGCTGGTTTGGATTTAGCCAGACCAAGGGGAGTGTAGTTCTTTAGGTACCAGTGATCATTGCAGTTGTGAGCAGAGGAGTTTTATTTATTTTAGTTCTTTGGATGCACTGTAGCTAATTTCCTGTGAGGTAGGGAAGCGGAGGAGAAAATTGTATAATCCTCAGGCTGGTGTGGAGGGTTCATTGTAAGCCTCAAGTCTTGCCCTGCTCTTTGAGTGACATGCCTTCCTGTAATGGTACTTGTGTGTTGGGGCAGGGTACCTGGCTGCCAAGGAATGCCAACAACCCCTTGGCAGCTCCATTCTCTATGCTGAAATTCTGTGTTCAGTAAGACAGACTTTTTCCCCTCCAAACTTAAATGCTGGTGAAATCTTCTCCAAGAAGCCTCTTCTGCCTGAATCAATACCCATTCCTCTGTCAAGCAATTCCAACTAGAAGATATGTTTGGAATGCCTTATTCTCCCCAAGGTGCCTCAATTAGTTGAGTTAGCATTAAAAGCCAGGAGTTTCAGAGGATGAATTTTTGTGGAGTAAATTAATGCCTGTGGTATTTTATAATCTTAAGGAGAAGGAGAAATTTTAGATTTAAATTTTTAAAAATGAGCTAATTAGAAATCCGCTCAGAGGGATTTTTTTGTTAATACTTTGGACCGAAGAGGTTGTTTTCTTTTTAGTCAATCATATTCAAAACAATTCCACAGATATGCACTGAGCATCCATATGTGGCAGGCATTGTAATAAGCTGAGAGGTTAGAAAGATTGATAAAATAGTCTTCCATCCCTCAGGAAACATATAGTCTAGCAAGACAGCCAGACACGCAGAGAAGCCATCTTTTTATGATCATTTATCTGAGTGTCTCCAGGGAGAATTCGTCTCTGGGGATACAAAGATGAATAAAACTCAGGACGGGGACTTCCCGGAAGGAAGTACCTAATAAGATAGTTATAATGCTGGGTGATTGGTGCCAAAATTTGGAGATGGTTAACTCAGTTGGGGTGTAGTGAGGGGGTGTCAGAGAGTGCTTCAAAGAGGAGAGGGGGAGATCCTCGAATGGTCCTTAGAGAATAAGTAGGAGTTCTCAAGGAGAAGGACAGGGGAAAGGAATTCTAAGCAATGGAAAAAGACTGTGCCAGGACCCTGAGGCTGTAAACAGCTTGGCGAGTTCTGGAATCTGAGTGTTAGGACATGAATGAAGGAGAGGATGCAAGTGGCAGTGATGGCAGGAGGAACAGCAGTCACAGGCTCTCGCGTGACTAGGCGGAGGAGCACACTCATCCTGCCCACCGTAAGAAGCAGAGAAGAGTCTTCAGTGGGAGAAGGCATGCTGGTGTCTCCATTTAAAAGTCTTCAGGATAGCACAGCGTGAGACTCAAGGCAGGGAGGTTGCTTCTGAGACTAGCACATTAGCCCTGGGGAAAACTGATAGCTAGACTGGGGCAGTGGCAGTGTGGTGAGAACGGAAGAAAGAAAGAAATGTCCAGGAGGCGACACGGACAACATGAGTCCAGTAGGGTGAAGCTAACGCTGAGATTTCTAGCTGCCCTATAAAGTGGCCAAAACAGTTATCCAGGTAAGAGTTCAATAAATGTCATTCCTTTAGGCAACAGAGTAGATAGTGATGCATTTAAATGGAAAAAGGGAAAGCCAGAGGATGTGCAAGTTTGGGAGGAAAAGATGGGTCTGGTATTGGGTCTAGGATGCTTTTTTTTTTTTTTTTTAACCTGCCTGTTTTCTATTTCCTGCTAATGACAAATAAATTCATAAGCCTATTTGGTAGACCTGCATGCTATTGCTAATTGAAACTATTCTAATTGAAATGACCATTGGAAAGTAACCTTCATACATTATACAGGATTGCCATGGTTATTTATTTATTAGGTCTCCTCTAAGGCTGGGCTAATCAGAAACAGGCATGACGTTGTCAGGCTTGGGAGGATTTTGTGTATCTTGCCTTTGAGACAGCTCCGTGGGAGGGAAGAAAAATTGCCTAGATTCCTGGACTCCCTGAAATTACTTGTTTTAGTTGATTCTTCAGAGATCAAAGACCTTATAAATTTCTTCCCAGGCTAGTCTTGGGCCAGAACAATTTTAGCATAAAATAAGGGAAGGAAAATGTGAAATAGGATCCAGTGAACTTCCTGATTTATCGAACAAACATAATTTAATGTTTTTGCTGAGTACCTGAGTTCTAATTGTATAGGTGAGAGTCAGCATGCCATTCTTGGTCATTCCTGTTTCTATAGGGGGCAGGAGTTGGCATATTATTTGTAGGTTCCCCCTGTCCCTGGATTCCATTCTAATGTCTGTTAATGAGTGTTATACATTATTAAATATGTATATAAACTTGGACATTGTGGTGCTACCCTGAGTGCCATATTAAGTGACCTTCTAGATTTCATTCCCACTCAATAGTCAAAGATAATTGGAAGTTTATACAGATGTAGAGAACACGGGAGCAGTTGTACTAAGATTGGTCATTCTGTAAATATTCAAGAAATGTATATTGAGTGTGTGTTATATTCTGGACACTATTTTGGACTGAAGGCCTGGTGTGGAGCACAAAAGAAACAGTCCTTGCTGGAGTGGTGCAAACATTACGGTGCAGAGGATAGACATTAAATAAGCAATCAAACAAAGTGGTTACAGATAGAAATGTTATAAGAAAAAGGAAGAGAGTAATGTGCTGGAAAATGATTGGTGAGGCCAGGGAAGCCTTTCTGATGAGAAGCCATGCCAGGATCTAAGGAAAAGGGGTTCCAGGTAGAGGAAACACATACACAAACCCTGGGGTAGGAACAAGCTCAGTGATTTCAAGAAACAGAAGAAGGGCTATGATTGGAGCATGCAGATATTATAGAGTTGGGGAGAAATGGCTACATCTTCCCAGCTACTCATGAAATACTCACTGGAGATTCATAAGAGATGTATATATATATTAATACTCTCTATATAAATACCTATACCTCATCTCATTTAGCAACACAGTGAGGTAGGCATTGTTATTCCTGTTCCTGGGTCTCAGAGACCAGGTCTACATAGCCAGGAAGTGGCAGCGTGAGGCAGAGTGTCAGGGCCTTCTCACTCCACTCTTTCCACCTCACCTTAACTGCAGACCCACGGGGTTGAAGCAAGGCACTGGAATGATACAAGTGTCTACCCACTGGTCTCCAAGCTGGCTTGCGTAGTACACCCATCGACAAATTTTGTGATGGCTTTGTTGCGATATTAGCAACAATAACAATTATAAAACAATGATAACAGTGGCAATAACTATGCCCACGCGATCTATTTTTATAGTTTGTAAAGTGCTTTACCATACAGCACCTCATTTGTAGCTCGGAAAAGCCCTCAGTGATAAGCAGGACAAGTTTTATTCTTCTCCTTTAGGTTAAGAGCTTGCCTGAGGTGACACAGGGCACAGGGCTGGCTCTTCTGATTCCAATCCAGTACTTTTTCCTTAAACCGCAGAAAGTCCTGATTGAACAGTTATATATAGTTCATAAGCTTGTAGGCCTGCAGACTCCCAGAAAACAAGTTTGTCCTTTCTTCCAAGTGCTTTGGACTGTAAAGAAGAGGCATAAAAGATGAATTCATTCGTCATGTACTTATTGAGCTCCTATCGTGTGTCAGACACAGGGAATATCAAAGGATCCCAGTTAAATAGGTTAAAAGGTACTAATTTAGCACAGTGCTCTATGTTATGTGTATTTGATAATACAAAACCAGAAAAAACATGATGGAAATACAGAGGAAGAAGTGATTAAGTCAGTCACTTTGGGGAATTTGAGGAAGGCCTCAGCACGAAGGTGACATTGAACTGGGCCTTGAAGGATGAATAGTAGGGTTTCTCCAGAGAGAAAAGCAAGGAAGGTTATTCTAGGAAAAAAGGATTACCCTGATCAAAGAATATGGTATCTGTGGGGAATAGTAAGTAATCAGGTATAACCAGGGCATGGGATAGATAGGAAGTAGTGGTGGAAAATGATGATGGAAATATAGACTAAAGTCAGATTGCAGATAGCCTTGAATGTCAGGCTCAGGAATTGTTGTATTTGACCGGATCATTTCAGGCTTGTGGGAAGGTGATGGCATGATTGTATTTGTTCTATTTTAGAAAGAAAATGCTAAAGGCTAGAAGAAGTTGTATGGGAACAGGCAAAGGACAATAAACCATTTGAATAGTTTAGGAGAAGGAATGAGGCCCTGAACTGGTTGTAATCCCTAATGATTGAGGAGAAACGTAGAGGTAACATTGATGAGACTTAAGGAATGATTGCATGTGTAGTCATTCCAATTGCATTTTAAATGCACGTGCTAGTTTTCTAATGTTTGCACACATACGCTCCTTATCTTGGCTTCCCCAGACTCACTCTAATTCTCCCTGACTTTTTAAGTCAGCTACTGATTTATTTTTCTATCTTCAAAAAAAAAAAAAGAAGAAAAACTGATAGGTCTATGATCTTATGGATTCTTTCTATATGATTTGATTTTGATGATCCCATAGGATTCTTCTGGCTGAGGAATGCTGAGTGCAAACAAATTTTTCAAGACTTGGATGCTATAATTACATTTATATGTCGCTGATACCTTTTATTATTTGGAACTGTTGTTGCATATTTCAAAACCCATCTACTAAGCACTTTGGGGAAATTATTCTCAGCCGGTGACCTCTGTCAGGGAAACATTAGCAGTTCAACCTCCTCTCCCTCCGCTTCAGGCCTCCTGCTGAATGTTGAAGGAGAATTCAAGTATTAGGTAAGGGACCATATTTTAACATTTGTGTCCATCCCACACTTTTCTGTAATACTCTTTCCTTCTATTCTTCTAGTAATTGAGAACTGTTCATTCTGGCCTTAAAATGTAATTGTAGGGTCGAAGTTGAGGAAAATAAATCAACAAATACAAAATATTTTCTCTTTAAATCATAAGCATCAAGAATTCATACCCTCGCTTGGGTGAGGCAAAGACATAAAATGTAACCATAATGTTTGTACCCTCATAATACCTTGAAATTAAAAAAAAATAAAAAATAAAAATAAAAAAAGAGAATTCATTTCTTTTGCATAAAAGGTTTACATATAATTTCTGAGGTGGAGTTTTTCTGCTTTAACTTGAACTCTGCTCATTCCCACTTCACCCAAATACATGTAGCACCATGGAAAGGGTCCCCAGATAGTCTCATAGATTTGGTGAAAAAACATTCCTGGGGGCCCCTCCATGTTAAATCAATATGTTTTCATGAAAAAGAGGAAGCATTCTGAGGCTGCTCCGGTCACTCCTATCCTGGCTTTGCCACTTGGGTGAGCCCCTTCAACCTTCCTGAGCCCTGGGTGCTCCATGTGTGTAATAATATTCGTGTCCTGGGTGGGTTGCAAAGACCCAAAAGGGTAGGTGTAGCCACCAAAATAAAATCTGGCACAAAGTAGGGGATAGTAAATATTAGTTCCTTTAGACACTGGCTTACAGAAGTTAGACGAAAGAAACACAGGCTTTTCCTTATGTTTCAAAATCATTAATTGGCAGAATGTTATTTAAAAGTCCTGATTCTCATACCTCCATTAAGAGATTCTGATGTAGAAATGGAATTACATGGTCATTTATCCTCTTGGTGGTATAGAAAATAGGTATGTTTTTACTTTTCTCCTCAGGCTGGTTACAGAAGGTAGAATCCAGTTTCCATGAATGGTGTTGGAAGTCTGAGCTTGAAGAATCCTTGTCTTTTAGACTTCAGCAAGCTCTGTCAGCAAACTGCTATGGAGCAAATTTCCTGAAAAAGTTCTTTTTTCTTTTTAAACAAGTAGCCCATATAGGTATTTAAGTCAATTTACAGTCTGAAAAAAGGCATTAAATCATGGTATTGTAGAATGTTAGACCGATTCTTTTGGCCATTCAAATGGCCATCCAATAAATATTTATTAAGAGTTTATTTTTTTTAGTAGTAATAGCTAACATTTATTGAGTATATACTATGTTCTAGGCACTGTGCTTAGATTTAGTTATTTCATTTAATTCTCACAAGGCTCTATGAGATAGATACCATTACTTCACACACACACACACACACACACACACATACACATACACCCCTTACATGTGAGGAAGCTGAACTTCAATAGACTTAGTAACTTGTGCAAATTTACACAGCTAGTAAGTGACAGAGAGCCCAGAAGCAAACCCAAGTTGTCTGACTCAGTTTAAAGTCTACAGTTTTACCACTATTGGAGATATTTTTTTTCAGAATATTAGAGGGGTACAAACATTTTGGTTACATCAATTGCTTTTGTATAGTTTCAGGCAAAGTTATAAGTGTGTCCATCACCCAAATACTGTGCATTGCACCCACTGGGTGTGAATTTATCCATCCCCTCCTCCTCCCTCCTACCGGCTTGATTTTCGTTGAATTTTACTCCTATATGTGCACATTAGTGTTGATCAATTAGTTCTAATTTAGTAGTGAGTACATGCGGTTTTTGTTTTTCCATTCTTGTGATATTTCATTTAGAAGATGGTCTGTCTCCAGTTCCATCCAGGTTGTTGGTATTAGTTCACCATTTTTTATGGCTGAGTAGTACTCCATGGTATACATATACCACATTTTTTTTTTTTTTTTGAGACAGAGTCTCACGTTGTTGCCCTGGCTAGAGTGAGTGCCGTGGCATCAGCCTAGCTCACAGCAACCTCAGACTCCTGGGCTCAAGCGATCCTACTGCCTCAGCCTCGCAAGTAGCTGGGACTACAGGCATGCGCCACCAAGCCCGGCTAATTTTTTCTATATATTTTTAACTGTCCAATTAATTTCTTTCTATTTTTGGCAGAGATGGGGTCTCGCTCTTGCTCAGGCTGGTCTCGAACTCCTGAGCTCAAACAATCCGCCTGTCTCGGCCTCCCAGAGAGCTAGGATTACAGGCGTGAGCCACCGCACCCGGCCTTATATACCACATTTTATTAATCCACTCATGTATTGCTGGGCACTTAGGTTGTTTTTACATCTTTGTGGTTGTGAATTGTGCTGCCATAAACATTTCAGTGCAAGTGTATTTTTTATAAATTTTTTTTTTCCTTTGGATAAATACTCAGTAGTGGGATTGCTGGATCAAATGGTAGTTCTACTTTTAGTTCTTTGAGGTATCTCCATACTACTTTCCCTAGAGGTTGTACTAGTTTGCAGTCCCATCAACAGTATGTAAGTGTTCCTATCTCTCCATGTCCATGCCAGCATCTTTTGTTTTGGGACTTTTTGATAAAAAAGCCATTCTCACTGGACTTAGGTGATATTTCATTGTTTTGCATTGCATCTCATGGTTTTGCATTGCAAATCATGGTTTTGATTTGCATCTCCCTGATGATTTAGAGACATTGAGCATTTTTTCATATGTTTATTGGCTATTAGTCTATCTTCTTTTGAAAAGCTTCTGTTTATGTATTTTGCCCACTTTTTAATGGGATTGTTTGATATTTTCTTGCTGGTTTGCTTCAGTTCTTTGTAGATTCTGGTTATTAGCCTTATATGATATATAGCATGCAAATATTTTCTCCCATTCTGAAGGTTGTCTGTTTGCTCTC
>CAUYSK010052357.1:0-10802 GCA_963575035.1 Avahi laniger
TTTGAGCTCAGGAGTTCGAGACCAGCCTGAGCAAGAGCGAGACCCTGTCTCTACCAAAAATAGAAAGAAATTAATTGGACAGCTAAAAATATACAGAAAAAAATTAGCCGGGCATGGTGGCACATGCCTGTAGTCCCAGCCACTTGGGAGGCTGAGGCAGTAGGATTGCTTGAGCCCAGGAGTCTGAGGTTGCTGTGAGCCAGGCTGACGCCACAGCACTCACTCTAGCCAGGACAACAAAGTGAGACTCTGTCTCAGGAAAAAAAAAAAAATACAACATATCAAAACATATAAAATTCAGCTAAAGTAGTCCTCAGAGGGAAATGTATAGCTATATTTCTAGCTATATTAAATACATTAAATAAATTTCCTATATTAAAAAAGATCTTGGGCCAGGTCCAGCCGTTCCACTCCTAGATATACATATAAGAGAAATGAGAAATAAAAAGATAGGTTCATACTAAGACTTGTACATATATGTTCTTAGCAGCATTATTCATAATAGCAAAGAAAGTGGAAATGACCCAAATGTCCAACTGGCAAATGGATAAATAAAATGTGGTATGCCCATGATGTTATTCAGCAATAAAAAGAAACAAAGTACTGATACATACTACAGCATGGGTGAGCCTTGAAAATATTACACTAGGTGAAGAAAGCCGGTCACAAAGGGCCATGTAATATATGATTCCATTTATATAAAATATTCAGAACAGATAAATCTAAAGGAACAGAAAGTAGATTGGTGGTTGCCCAGGTCTGGGGTAATTGGGGAACTGGGTGTGATGGCTATGGGGTATGAGTTTCTTTTTGGTGTAATAAAATATTCTAAAATCAATTTTGGTGGTGGTTGCCTAACTTTGTGAATGTACTAAAAGCCATTGAATTGTATACTTTAAATGGATGAATTTTATGGTATACTAATTATATCTTGATAAAGCTGTTTTTTTAAAACAGAAGCAAATGAGTTACAAATTTCCAAAAGGAAATTGATGAAATGATAATTCAAAATAACAAAGAAAACAGTGCTTGCAGGTAACTTTACCTAAAAGGCTATGAGAAGCTTTGAAAAATTATTATTTAATCATGTAAAATGAACAATGAAAATATTAAAAATATTGATAATGGTATTTTTCCACTTGATCATTTTCTCTCCATCCTTTTTGTTACCAAATCACATGTTTATGTCTTTGTAAGTCACTATATTCATTTCAAAGTCCTTTTCACTTCAAATACAATTTCATAAACAAAGGAATAGAAACAAAAATAGAATTATTTTATTATATATGTATATAAATTTAAATTATTAAAATTGATATAATATGAAAAATGATTCTAGTTGCTAAGAAAGAACATAATAGACTTCCACCATTTGAATCTACTCTCAGAAAAACCTATCATGCATAAAAAAGTCTAATTTTTCTCATTTGCTTTATCTTGGAAGTGGTTTCTTAATGGAAATAAGAACCCCAGTCAGCCAAATGAAGTTAAGGATATCTTTTTTAAAAATCTGTGTCTGGCTGAGAATTATATGTATACCTTCTTTAATTTGATCTAAATTTAACCAAAGTATGTGTTTTTAACTCTAAATTCTTTCTTTATCATTAGCAATTGTAATTTCAGAGTGGTTAACAATTTGGCTGTACTTTTTATATAAGCCTTTTTATTTTAACCTTATTTATATCAGTTCCCCTAAGTCTAATACACTTGAGAATTTATGTATGTTTTCTTTTATAATGTGCTCTAGAAACAAAATGCTGGAAAACCTTATGAAGCAAAGGGTATTTTTTCCTCTCTCTCTCTCTCTAAACCTTTGTAGTTATTTTACATCATCTTCTCAACTCGTCCCACTGGATGCTAATTCTTTCACCAAGGTTTAGGTCTTTGTTGTTTTGAGACCAGGGTACTCCAGCATCAGAAACAGCTGTAAAATCTATAAAGAACGCATGGAAAAGCAGACAACCAATGACAAAATGAGCCTAGAAAGATGGGAAAACATGTTCTATTAATGGGCTCTGGGAAGGTAATTATTGAAAATGAGAGAAAGGCACGCTCTTGGCACTGTAAATGCTTGTCTCTCCACACAGGAACTCGGAGGCATCAAGGGCAGAGGCATGAAACATAATAAAAAGAAGAGAGCAGGGTGAGGGGCTAAACAGGAAGACCGGGAGTGCCAGCACACACACTTGGATATTTTTAGCCCCAGAGGTAAGACAACTCACCAGTTTGGGTTGAGGTGGAGGAAAGCAGGTGAGGGAAAGGTTCATAGTGACAAACTAAATTACTCATTCCTAATTCTAACATTTCCTTTATTATAGGAGTAATAAACTGAACAAAATTGCAAAGATGGGGAATTGCAAGGCATAATGGGGGATAGAGTAGATGAATTGAGTTATAATGGAAGGTTCATGCAGGGGAGTGGTGCCAGAAAAGACCAGAAATCTAGGGAAGACTCAGATTGTAGGAGTCCTCAGATGTCAGGGCAAAGAACTGGGCTCCAGGGAGAAAGGAAGGGTTTTTAGCAGGGAAGCAAAATGATGAACACAGGGTTTTAGGGAGATAAATTTACCAACATAAGACAGAATGGAGGGGGAGGGAGAGCAGAGGCAAGAAAATTAGACAGCTAAGGTGCTTGTAGCGCAGAGCAAAGGCCTTAAAGATGTGTATATAAAGCAATTCTGCTTCTGGGAATTTATATCCTAAGAATTATGTATACAAAAGATGCTTACTGCAATATTGTTATAAAACGCTTCTAGAGACACTTTTAAGAGCAATCTTAAGCAGCCAAATCTTTGCACATGTTCTTTCTTATTTCCTAAAGTTCTATCTATAAAAACTTCAAACCTTGCTAATTAAATCATTATATTTTGATACACAATATTCAAGTGACTTACAATGATATAGTGATACAGCTACACACACACACATACACACACACACTGCTGTATGAGCTTCTGAAGACAGAACTATCAATGAATTGCTCAAATATATGGGTATTGGAATTGAGATGAAATGACATTCCCCTATGGATAATGGAGGCTTCTTCCATGATCACCATCTCAATTGACATGGGAGCAGGGCATGCAGCTCAATCACAGGGTAAGAATCCACTAGAGTAGATGCTCTGGGGCAACTACTTGATTTTTCATATGTTAATATCTTACCTCTAAACTACACTATACCATCATGGGCAGTATTGTAAAAAAAAAAAACAAATTACACTATAAATTCAATGAAGTTAAGGGTATAATACCGACTAGAAGAAGAGAATGGGATTTCTGTAATCATCAAAAAAAAATTTGTCCCCTCTTTGGACCAACCTTGACCCAAATCTAGTGGTCAGTCAATCCCATAAAACTGGCTTTTATTTAGGTTACCTAAACCAATCACTGTTGCAAGGGAAATGGAATTATCCTGATTGAATTTAACCAATAAGAGCCCTCCCTTGGAGCTGGGGATGGGGATCCATCAGTATATATGCCCCTCAAGTCTTGTAGCAGCTACATCATGAGCAAGGAGTAAATGGTTGTTGCTAAAATGTATATCGTTAAGATGAAATTGAAGCCTATGACAGCAGAATTCAAATGTCACAATAAACTACATTGTATTGTAATTTAAAAACACCTCGGCAGGGCGGCTCGGTGGCTCACGCCTGTAATCCTAGCACTCTGGGGGGCCCAGGCGGGCGGATTGTTTGAGCTCAGGAGTTTAAAACCAGCCTGAGCAAGAATGAGACTCCCGTCTCTACTAAAAATAGAAAGAAATTAATAGAACAGCTAAAAATATATAGAAAAAACCACCCGGGCATGGTGGCACATGCCTGTAGTCCCAGCTACTTGGGAAGCTGAGGCAAGAGGATCGCTTGAGCTCAGGAGTTTGAGGTTGCTGTGAGCTAGGCTGACGCCACGGCACTCTAGCCCCGGCAAAAGAGTGAGACTCTGTCTCAAAAAAAAAAAACAAAAAACACCTTGGCAGACACGATCATGGAACTGCTGACAGTAATTTGAGAAATTTTGAAGAACAGATGAAATACTGAAAGACTAGCCACTTGTAGACTGTATTAAAAGACGTGTGGGGGTGGTGAGGGATAGATAGGGGATTGACTATGTCAACTGATACACCAACTCCAACCAACCAAGGGCAGTGGCACTCAACTTTCAGTGAGGCGTTTTTTAAATACTACAGTTTTTGGTGAATTGAAAGTGTTACTCAAAGTAACACTAAACAAGTCAGTAATAATTACAAGGTAATAGTTACCCAAGGATAATCATATGAGACAGTGTCTATAAAGCATTAATGTGCAGTGGACAATTATTTCTTTTGTTTCCTAGCATCCATTCATCATTTTTCTGGGAAAACAGTGTGCCAGAACACCCTTAGAGAGCCATGCCTCCGCTGTTCTCAGTCCTTGTGGTTTGAGTGCTAGGGGTGTTCCCTAAATCAATAAGCAACTCCCATCCCCTTGGCTGCAGTGGTTGATCCAGTGACGAACATGCGGCCCACATCTGGTCAATAAGAGTGAGGACCAGGACTTTTGTTTGGCTGTTGGACGAAAGAAGCTCTTTTTTTCTTTTTTGGAGTTGGAGCAAAAAGTATTTAGAAAAGAGTTGCTGCAGTCATTCAGGCACCACCAGGCGGGGTGTGGGGAGGGGGCAGTGGGTCCTGGAACTGCTAGGAGTCACCAGGTGGAACCTAAGCACAATGCAGAGATGACATTTTGTATGTCCTACATCCAGAGATGCCTGAACATTTATTTCCCTGGATTTTTCAGTTATGGGAGCCAATCAATTCCTTTCTTTTTTTTATTTATTTTTTTTTTGAGGCAGAGTCTCACTGTGTTGCCCGGGCTAGAGTGCCGTGGCATCAGCCTAGTTCACAGCAACCTCAAACTCCTGGGCTCAAGCGATCCTCTTGCCTCAGCCTCCCGAGTAGCTGGGACTACAGGCATGCGCCACCGTGCCCGGCTAGTTTTTTCTATGTATTTTTAGTTGTCCAATTAATTTCTTTCTATTTTTTTTAGTAGAGATGGGGTCTCGCTCTTGCTCAGGCTGGTCTTGAACTCCTAAGCTCGAACAATCCGCCTGCCTCGGCCTCCCAAAGAGCTAGGATTACAGGCGTGAGCCACCGCGCCCGGCCCTTTTTTTTTTTTTTTTTTTTTTTATTTTAAGCATATTATGGGTGTACAGATGTTTAGGTTACCTATGTTCCCTTATCCCCACCCCTCAATTCCTTTCTTTACTATTTAAAAACAGAAGTAGATTTTTTTTGTTACTTGCATCAGAAAAAGTCCTAAATGATACATGTAATTATTACACTATAATGTCTTCCTGTGGCTTTGTGGTTGTCCAGAACACATCCATTTTCCCTTCTTTTGGTAACAGCACTCTGATTTCCTGTTACGAATTCTGTTTTTGGTCCATATGTAGCAAATGGATATCTTCTCTCCATCAAGAACTGAGCATGTGGAGGGGCGCAGTGGCTCACGCCTGTAATCCTAGCACTCTGGGAGGCCGAGGCGGGAGGATCGTTTGAGCTCAGGAGTTCAAGACCAGCCTGAGCAAGAGCAAGACCCAGTCTCTACTAAAAAAGAAAAATAGAAAGAAATTAGCTGGAAAACTAAAAATATATAGAAAAAATTAGCTGAGCGTGGTGGCACATGCCTGTAGTCCCAGCTACTCAGGAGGCTGAGGCAGGAGGATCGCTTGAGCCCAGGAGTTTGACGTTGCTGTGAGCTAGACTGATGCCACGGCACTCTAGCCGAGGCAACAGAGTGAGACTCTGTCTCAAAAAAAAAAAAAGAAAAAAGAATTGAGCATGTGACCAGGTCCAGCCGACTATTAGAATTTTTTTTTCCCCTGGTCACACTGATTTATTCAGGGAAAGTCACTTGACCGAATTTGCCTAATCATAATGAATCATGGGAAAAGACTTCTTTTCAACTAACTTTGAACTTAGAATGATATAGGATGGAGAATTGCTGATATCACCTTACTATCTCAAAGTTAAAGCCCAACACAGTGGAAATGGAACCATGAGACGGAGAAAGAGACTGGGTCCTGATGTCATTATTTGAGTCCCTGATGACACTACGCTTGAAGTCTACTCCTAAACTTTTCAGTTACATGAGTCAACAAATTCCATATTTTGATTAAGCCAGTTTAATTTAATTTAAGCCAATTACTTGTTAAAATCCTCTTATAAACAAATACCACATGATTTAACTTATATGTGGAATCTCAAAAAGTCAAACTCATAGAAGCAGAGAGTAGAATATTGGTTACCAGGGGCTGGGGGAAAGAGGGGAAATGGAGATGTTGGTCAAAGGACACAAAATTTCAGACAAGGGGAATAAGTTCAAGAGATTTATGGTACAACATGGTGATTAAGTTAATAACAATGTATCATATTCTTGAAAATTGCTAAGAGAGTAGATTAAGGGTGTTCTCACTTTTCGAACCCTATGATAGTGCCTTCATAGTAAATGATAAATATGTGTGGTAATACATTTGTTAATTAGCTTGACTTAGCCATTCCACAAGGTACACATATTTCAAAATATCATGTTGTACACCATAAATATATGGAATTTTTATTCATCAATTAAAAATAAATAAAGGTGCAGAAAGGTTGAAAATAAATGGAAGAAAAAATTATTCAAACAATAAGCATAAGAAGGCTAGAGTTGCTATATTAACATAAGATAAAATATACTTCAAGAATATCATTTTCAAATTAATAAAATTGTACACTTAAAATGAATGTAGTATAGTCTACATAAATTGTTACTCAATAAAAATATTTTTTAAAGTAAAAGGAATCTTTTTAAAAACTTGGTTACTTTTTACTATGTTCATCATTAAATATGATGCTTAAAATTCATGATATTTTAAAGTGCTTATATATGCAAGTGGGAAAAATGGGATATAAAATGATATATAGATTTCATCTCAGTCATGAAAATCAAATCAAAACACATATAGAAAAATACTGGAAGAAAATGCACCTAAATTTTAACAGTGGGTAGAGGGTAGGGGGCTATGAGCTTTATTTTTTCTTTTACTTTTCTAAGTTTCCAAACCCTCCCCCTACCATGTTTTCTATTACTTTTATAATAAAAATACTTTGAAGTATATTATCGAATTTGTTAAACAGATTAAAATGTATATTTAAAAGGAAGAGTACATGAATTTCTAATACATTTATCTCCCAGATTCAATGATTATCAAGATTTTGTTCCTTTTGCTGAATCTATCCTTTTTTCCCCTTGAGTATTTTAAAGCAAATTGAGACCATATCATGTCATCTACAAATACTTTGACGAGAATCTTTTTTTTGCTTTTTTGAGACAGAGTCTCGCTCTGTTGCCCAGGCTATTGTGCAGTGGCATCAGCCTACCTCACAGCAACCTCAAACTCCTGGGCTCAAGCAATCCTCCTGCCTCAGCCTCCTGAGTAGCTGGGACTACAGGCATGCGCCACTATTCCCAGCTAATTTTTTCTATATATTTTTAGCTGTCCAGCTAATTTCTTTCTATTTTTTCAGTAGAGTCGGGGTTTCACTCTTGCTCAGGCTGGTCTTGAACTCCTGAGCTCAAACGATCCACCCGCCTTGGCCTCCCAGAGTGCTAAAATTACAGGCGTGAGCCACCTAGCCTGGCCAAGAATCTCTTCTAAAAATGGATATTTTCTGATGTAATCACAATGCCTTTATAGTACTTACCAAAGTTAACAATAATTCCTTCATATCCTCTTATACAATCTAATCCCCATAATCCTACTTCTACAATTATCTCAAAATGTCTTTTTTTTAAGTTTGTTTATTCAAATTCAGGTACAAATAAGGTCTACTCATTACAATTGGTTGTTTTGTTTCTTTAGTTTCTTTTTATTTAGAAATAACTTCCCCCTACACACACACACACACACACACACACACACTCACACACACACACACACACACGCACACTTTTTTCATGGCATTGATTTGTTGCAAAAAACTGTGTTAATTGTCCTATAAAATATTCTACATTATGAATGTGTCAGTTTGCTTACCTGTGGTATCATGTGTTTTTGGATTTTTTTTTTTTTTTGAGATGGGGTCTTGCTTGGGGCCCAGGCTGGAGTGGACTGGTGTCACCCTAGCTCACAGCAACCTCAAACTCCAGGACTCAAGCAATCTTCCTGCCTCAGCTTCCCAAGTAGAGGGGACTACAGGTGCTTGCCACCATGCCCAGTTAATTTTTTCTATTTTTCATAGAGATGAGGTCTCGCTATGTTGCTCAGGCTGGTCTCGAACTCCTGGCCTCAAGCAATCCTCTGGCCTCTCAAAGTGCTAGGATTACAAGAGTGAGCCACTGTGCCCAGCTCCCTGTGATAGGATTTAACTTATTCCTCTATCCCTTTCATCTCTTCTAAATGGAAGTTAACTCTAAAAGCCCAATTAGATTCTGGCTCAACATTTTTGGCAGGAATACTTTACAGGTAATGCTCTGAAAACCCGTGTGTTTAAAATAAACGTTTATCTCAATATATAGAAATTACAATCTCAAACCAGTGAGATCAAATTAACCAGAATAAATTTTAGAAGACCCTATTTTAGGCTTAAAGATTAAATTACGGGGGGCCGGGCGCGGTAGCTCACGTCTGTAATCCTAGCACTCTGGGAGGCCGAGGCAGGCGGATTGTTTGAGCTCAGGAGTTCAAAACCAGCCTGAGCAAGAGCGAGACCCCGTCTCTACTAAAAATAGAAAGAAATTAATCGGACAACTAAAAAAAACATATAGAAAAAATTAGCCGGGCATGGTGGCGCGTGCCTGTAGTCCCAGCTACTCGGGAGACTGAGGCAGAAGGATTGCTTGAGCCCAGGAGTTTGAGGTTGCTGTGAGCTAGGCTGACGTCACAGCACTCTAGCCCGGGCAAAAAGAGTGATACTCTGTCTCAAAAACCAAAAAAAAAAAGATTAAATTGCGAAGTACAGATTGAGGACAC
The DNA here is from genome assembly GCA_963575035.1 of Avahi laniger. Classification (NCBI taxonomy): domain Eukaryota; kingdom Metazoa; phylum Chordata; class Mammalia; order Primates; family Indriidae; genus Avahi; species Avahi laniger. The sequence goes on from CAUYSK010052357.1 coordinate 8,988, forward strand.
CCGGATAAACATTCTGGGAAGAAGACCAAAAGATTTTAACTGAACACAAGCTCAAAATGAGAAAACAATATGATATGGTTGGTAAAAGGTAATGTCCCATTGCACTTTTCTAGCCTGTCCTCCTTTGTAATGACAACTTGTGGGCTGTGAAACAGCTTCAGATCCCACCGCTGGAGGCAGCTGTGCACTGCAGTGGTTGAGAATGCATACACTGGAGTTAACCAGGATGGGTTTGACTGGCTGTGAGACTTTTGCCAAGTTAGCTAACGTCTCAACTTCTCCACCAATCATAATAATATTATAGCCAGTGCTCAAGAAACATTGACAGCTAGTATTTTTATTAGTTCTAGTTATGGGAAACACCACACTAGAAAAACTCTTGTACATGTGCACAATGAGCCACATACAAGGATATTCATCACAGCAAGCTTTGTAATAGGAAAACATCTAAGTGTTCATAAGTTGGGGAAAGGGATACATAAAATGTGACATAGTCATATTACAGAATCCTTTGCAGTAGTTACAGAAATTATATTTCTATGTATTTGGATGGATCTCAAAAACAGAATGTTGAGTGAGCAAATAAGCTTGCAGAATGACATCATCATAGTACAAGAATTTGGAGAAACCAAAAAAAAAAAAGAATGACATCATCAGAATGATTCTATTTACAGAAAAGATATAACAATCGATACTGTAAATTTTATACAGGAATATATATGTATTTAATGAATATTTTTGCATTTGACTTTTTAATTTTTAAATAATTATACTAACAGGAATTGAAAAAAATAGTACAGGGACTTCCTATGTACCCTTCATTTAGTTTCTCCCAATGATAACACATAAGTATACTTCAATATCAAAACCAGAAAATTGACATTGATACAATCCACAATCTTATTTCTCTTTCACCAATTTTATGTGCACTCATTTGTATGTGTATTTCTATTCAATTTTATCATATGTGTAGATTTGTGTAACCACCACCACAGTCAAGATACAGAACTGCTTCGTCACCATAAAGATCCCTCATGCCACCGATTAACAGTTATACCGATCCTGCTTCCCCACATGTCCCTAATGCCTGGCAGCCACTAATCTGTTTTCCATCTCTATAATTTTGTCACTTCAAGAATATTATAGAAATGGAATTATAGGCCAGGTGTGATGGCTCACACCTGTAATCCCAGCAATTTTGGAGGCTGAGGCAGGAGGATTGCTTGAAGCCAGGAGTTCAAGACCAGCCTAAGCAACATAGCAAGACCTTATCTCTATGAGAAACAGAGAAATTAGCTGGGTGTGGTGGTGCATGACCATGGACCTAGCTACTTGGGAGGCTGAGGCAGGAAGATCACTTGAGTCCAAGAGTTTGAGATTGCTGTGAACTAGGATGACACCACTATATTCTAGCCTGGTTCTAGTCTGGGGAACAGAGTCAAATTCTGTTGAAAGAAAGAAAGGAAGGAAAGAAAGGAAGAAAGAAAGAAAGAAGAGGGGAGAGAGAGAGAGAGAGAAAGAAAAGAAAAAGAAAAAACAAAAACAAATGGATACAAATCCGATAAAGGGCTGATAACCAGAATCTACTTAGAACTCGGGAAAATCAACAAGAAAAAATCAAACGACCCTATCAAAAAGTGGGCAAAGGACATGAACAGAAACTTTTCAAAAGACGACAGAATAATGGCCCAAAAACATATGAAAAAATGCTCAACATCTCTAATCATCAGGGAAATGCAAATTAAAACCACAATGAGATATCACTTATCTCCAGTGAGACTGGCCTTTATCAAACAGTCCCAAAACAATAAATGT
>CAUYSK010052358.1:0-11260 GCA_963575035.1 Avahi laniger
CACTAGGCAATGTTCTTTCTCGTTCCCTAAAAGAGATATTTCATGTTCTACACATGCTTTTTCCACAATCACTTTTCTTCTCAAGAAATCAGCTACATATCCCACCCTCCACCCCACACACACTTCATGAAGAAAATAGAATATCTTTACATCAAGAAGTAATGTCCAATTTGGGCTTCCAACAAACCAACAATACCATATGCATCTATGCACACCTGTTCTTTACATTAAAATGGAAGTATCTGCACCAGTCTCAGACCTGTATTTTTTTTTTTTTTTTGAGACAGAGTCTTGTCCAGGCTAGAGTGCTGTAGTGTCAGCCTAGCTCACAGCAACCTCAAACTTCTGGGCTCAAGAGATCCTACTGCCTCAGCCTCCCAAGTAACTGGGACTACAAACATGCGCCACCATGCCCGGCTAATTTTTTCTATATAGTTTTAGTTGTCCAGCTAATTTCTTTCTATTTTGTAGTAGAGATGGGGTCTTGGTCTTACTCAGGCTAGTCTCAAACTCCTAAGCTCAAATGATTCTCCTGCCTCGGCCTCCCAGAGTGCTAGGATTACAGGCATGAGTGACCGTACCCAGCCCTCAAATCTGTATTTATGAGTGGTGTCCTGTCCTGAATCTTTAGAACTTCACATTGTTTAATTACTTCACATTCTTTTAGAATAGCAAAATGCTCCTTTTATCTAGGAAACTTTTGTATCTTCATATGAGCTTGTTCAAATCCCTTCTATCTAATATAATGACACCCATAGTAAATAGAAAAAATAAAAAGTAAAATCTTTCATACTAAAACAACAATTATAATTCACATATATGAATGCAGAAAAAGAGAATAGAAATAAAAATACAACAGAAACAGATAGTCATATATTGCTAATGAGAGTGTGAAAAGATTTAATCTCCATTGGCGGCATTTTTGGCAATATCTATCAAATTTACAAAAGTGTATATCCCTTTTTCTATGAGCCTAAATCTGGGAATTATCCCACAATGATACTTGGACATACATAAATGACAAGTGCACAAGTTTATTTATTGCATATTGTCAATAATAAAAAAAAACCAAGTGAAATAAACCCACTGCTTAAAACCTGCAGTTGTTCTGCAATACACTCAGAGAAAATATCCAAGTATGCTCAGTGTCTGCTCTTTGATCTCATTTCCATCTTCTGCCATTCTCCCCTTCCACTACTGTGCCCTAGGCACACCGACTTCCTTGCTGTTCTTCAAATGTGCCGAGCATGTGCTGGAATGATGTCCTTCCTTTGATTGAAACACTGTTTCCATGTTGTCTACCTGTCCTTTCTAGAATATAAATCACATGAAGCTTTTATTCTTTATCTGTTTTTTCACTGGTAAAAGTCTGAATAATCCTGGTACACAGTAGGACTCAAAAAAGGTTTGTCGAATGAATGAATGAACCCAGATATACATTAAGGCTCACTGTTTAGGTAAAATATGGTAAATTCATAAAAATAACAGTATGCTGTATAAAAATGTCAAATGATGGTCATGAGTTTTAAGTGCAGTGGAATATATACAGGGGTATATGCGAGATGGAAAAAAAGGATTTAGAAAGTGGTAACAGTATATTACATTTGTATAAACATGGAAAAAGGAAAATGTTGATTCACAGTGGTTTGTATTTCCATAAAGAAACTCTAGAAATATATTGACATATTTAAAGTTTTAATAATTACACTTACACACATTGTTTTGAATTTAGCCACAGGACCATGCCTGACTGCCAGGGAGCTGGAAAATACAGACTGGCTTGACAGTCTTGACTCTGGCTCTTCATGACAATGGAAGAAAAGAATGAGTTTTTTGGGCAGCTGGAAGTGTCCTCTATGGTCTTCAAGAAATTACCACAGAATATGTATATCCTGATTTCTCCTAGGATTTCTAAAACTCAGATCTTTTTTTTTGTGTGTGTCCCTATATCTGAATGGTCACTGCTGCTGAAACCCTTACATACCACCTACTGCCAGAAGTTTTCCGTCACTTCCCCACTTCCTCTGAATCATACACAGAAATCTGCAATGGTGCTGCTGTTGTTCATATTCCAAAATGCCTGCCCCAGCCGTTATGTAGTCCTTTCTACAAACCTGCTCTTCCTCAGTTTTTTAATTTTCCAGCCTTTAAAGAACTTGGTGTATTTTAATAACCGCCAAATATTCTTTTCTGCCACTTCTTTTCCCAAATCCTAGGACATATGTTTTCTGGTGTGTCATTTACTGCTGTTGTTTTTCTATTCATTTCTAGCCCTAACTTCAATCTGGCTGCTTCTCAAGGACAGTTCCCTGCCTGTGTGCCCCTCGAATAATTCAAGGCCAAGAAATGGTACCGATGAGCTCCTTGCTTCCTAGCATGACTTTCAAGTCATTTCTTCTCATTTCTCTTTACAGACACCTTACATTCTTTGAAATCTGACAGAATTCCTTCCCTCATCAACCTACATCCTGGTCCTATAATTATTCATTGAAGATCTTAGTCCCTATCCCACTATTTTCCTCTGTGACTCTACCCCGTATGTGGGTATTGCTTTTGACATCTTGGCATTTCAGTGTTTTGATTAGATTATCAATTGGAGTCCATATAGGAAATATTATTCATCTTGTATGATTCATAGGAAGAGAATTTAATGAAAGAACAAACTTACATAAGGGAAGGCAGAGTTATAGGAAAAATGGCAAACTAATCTGAGAAATTACCCAATAAAAGCAAAAGGAAAAGAAAACAGCAGTAAACAGACGAGCAAGAATATAATCACTGATAAAGAAAGAATGAATGAGGAAAAGAAAGAGAGTATGTGGACGAAGGGTCAGATCTCAGTTCTGAGGCTTATCAGCTATGGATTGTGATCATGTCACGAGCAAGGCTCTGTGACTATAACTCAGATTTCTGGTTGGCCAGTGAGCTCTTCCTTCTCAAGCACAACACCTCCTTTGCTTTCCGGATAATGGATCCTTTACCCGTCCCTCTAATTGAGGGCAGACAAAGGACTGGGCAAATAAGCAGATATGCTAAAAATGTTTGTGGGAAGATTAATTGAATGAATGAGTGGAGTCAAATTGACTCACTTTTTGGTGTAAATCTTTAGTTCATAGAGCTCTTTCAAAAACAAGAACTGCTTAAGGAAATTGCCACACATCTCTCAGTGCTGTCGTCCACACCATCAGAGACTGAAATACGTGTTTATTTACCTGTACTTTGTAAAAGTAGATGTCACAGACCTCATTAATCTGCAACTGTAAAATAAGAGTGTATTCCTCTGTAATTACTAAACTATGAAACATTGAGACTCTCTTGTCTTCTTTGCTAGAAATTACCTTTCAAAAGACACTCAAAAAGATGGCAAACTAAGCAGGTTTGCAAACATATTTAGTCATGGTTTTCTTCTACTTATCTCACTTGCACTTGCCCATCCGAGCTAACTCAGTATCTTTGCACTTGCTCACACCATGCAGGCTCTTTGAATCAGGGATGCTTCTCATCTTTTAGCATCACAGATCAAGCACCAGCTTCTCAGCCAGAACTCACTCCATGTCCTGGCCACATTAGCTCCTCTTCACCCAGACACTTTACAGAACATGAAAATAATCAATTTTAATAGAATTTATACTTTGAAATCATTGATTTTCTGTTTACTTATTTAAAGTTTTACTTATTTAAGGGCTTTCTCCTCCTACTAGATTGAAAACTCCCTGTGGGGAAGAACTTCATTTGTCTTGTTTATGGCTGAATTCCCAAAGTCAAGCACGAGATACTCCCTTCAAACATCATGTATAGGTTATTTCTATTACACATACGAACTGAGCTCTAAAACTGTAGAATTCATTAATAGCCTGTACTCATTAAGTGTATGTTTATATTTATATAACATGATATGTATGTGTATACATATAAAACGATATATGATATATATGTATGTGTGTATATATACTCAAAAATGTTGTAGTGATTGAACATTCCTTCACATGTAGGGAAAGATCTTATATTTTGAAAGTTACAAATAAGAGAGTTATATGCTTTTGTTTGAAAATAGTGTTTATAACAACCTATTAAAAACATTCACTTGTGTTTATATTGGCTAATACAGAAGAATTACATGCATTTCAACTTTTACTTGTTGAGTCACTAATGTCAGAGTTGGAGTTCTCATTCAAACACATCACTCCATCAAATAAGAAATAAAGAAATCTGTGCTTTAATCCTCAGCTCTTGAAGAGTAAAACTTCAGTCATTGAAATAAATGATACTACTAGAATGAAGAAGCAAGTTCTATGCCTTTTCTTAAAAACCTTGAGCTTTTAATAGGAAAGTACAACAGCCTAACGGTACAATGCAAATTAGTACCTACTGATTTTCTGTCATCTGACATATCTGTCTTTCGTGTTATTTTCATTCTTTTTGTATTTGGGGTAATGATATTTGTTTACTCATTTACCCTATTTATGACAAATTCTAGGGAATTAGAACATGTCTTTTTTTTTTCAACTGAGTTATTCAAGTCATGGCTTACTAAATATCCTCAGATGCAATAATGAAGTCTACACATGACCCTATCTCCAAAGAATTCACCTCTAACACTTTGTAATCCAAGAGGGACTCCCTTAACAGCATTAAGGGGCTCTTTGGTGCAGAATAGCAATAAAATCTTAAGAGAGGAATGTATGTTTGCTGTATATCTCAGATTTCTGATATGCCCCATCGGATTCATTTTATATTCTGTCTTCATAGTCCTATATAACACTTTATATTCAGTGCTACTTGCAATTTCCATGGCAAACTTCTTCTTAAAATTTTACTAACCTAAAGATTTAAAAAGGGAAATAAAATAGACTAGTAAAGACTGGCCTTATGGTCAATCTCCACTTCTCAGTAATAAGGTTTGACAAAGGAAATTTTATCATGTCAGAATAGAACAACAATTGTCAACTACTAAGATATATAAATATCTATAAACAAATAATAAATCTCTACATGATAACACTATTTAAATGAGTCCTGTTGGCATAGATGTAGATTTTTTTTTATGTTTATCATCTTGCTAGGTTTTATGCGACCAATGTCAAAAATTATGGGACAACAAGGTCTCAATATTCTGCTTGTGCTGCAATTAACTCTCTACAATCTGCCAGACAGGTTTCCTACACTTGTAGGAAAGGCTGCACTCCACAGATGAGTTTACTTGTGACTTTGCTGGAGCCCAATCCAGTGGAAAGAATACAAGTAACTTCTTTTCGAGATAGTGGAGACAGTAACACAGTGAGATAATTTTATTGTAGTACTAAGTCAGGGGTTTAAACTAGACCTTCAATTTTATTACAGCTCTGATAGTGCATGGTGTATGCATAATGTCACACTTAACCCGTGATATTTTATGAAATATATTATACTATTAATTGAAGCCAAACTAATGCCATTTGGGAGTTAAATAGGGATATCAGTATGTTACTTCAGATTTATAAAGACTTGGAACTCCCAGCAAACTTTTAATAAAAGTTCCAAATTACTAAGGTCTTGACGTATACAGTAAATTTTTATTCTCTTTATTTTCTCCTCTTAGATAAGGACTTTTAGTGGCCACTTTTCACTCCTGAGCTCAGCAGCAAAGAAATAATTACTTGAAACATGTAATGTTTAGAGAGAAGGGGAGAGACCAAAGTCTGAAGGAAAAAATGGCCTCCTCAGCTAAGTTCTTTCCTGTATTTATTACGAAGGATGCGTGCAGAAGTTCAGGGAGTACACTAGAATGTGGAAACTCAAACAAGCATAGCTCTTTGCAGATAAGGAAGAAGATGTGTAGATATCAGCTAATAATTTTTAGAACAAAGACTTATCTGAGGGACAAAGGTCCGAGTTGTTTGCTAACTTTTTTTATCAACATCTGTACATGGTCAGCTGTTTTCAGTGGACTTTTGCACACAGCAAACAAGTAGCTGCGGGTTGGTATTTTCGCTTATCCCTTCATTCACTCTGCTCACATTCTTTCCATCCATCTATCCTTTCTTCTGGCCCAGATCCCACAAGGACTTATGAGAGCTTTGTTGATTAGTTAGCAAATGGCCAAAAAGGAATATGCTAAATCAGGAAGAATTTTTTTTTAAACACAAAGTGAAATGTTCTTATTTAGAGGAATAGAAAAAAAACTATTGAATATCTTATCCTGAAAATCATTTTAAAAATTGTCTATTTTCATTAAATAGAAAACTTGTTGAAACAATAATGCAACATGCCCAAAATCAAATTCTCAAGTCTGACTATTATCCTTCCGGGTTGCATGCTTCCCGGAGCTTTTGAATAGTTATTAAGCAATCTTGGCTAAATCACTGCTAAGAAAAGTTTTACATTTTCTTGTCTGATTTTTATTGTATGTATGCATATGAAAACAGTTTAGTGCACACTTAATAGATAAAAAATTACTTAAAAGAATGGAAAGTTTCTTGCTTCTAGTTAAGCTTGCTACAGAAAAATTTTAAAGTAAATAGTTTATAGTTTATATCAAATAGCATTGGTTTGCATAAAAATTGCTGACATATACTATGGCTCTGACTCTGTGAACATCTTGTAGTCAAGGAACCATGGGAGTTTTGAATTTAACAGTTTGTCATGAGCTTCGCCTCTCTTTATTCTTTTTGGGGTAGGATTTGTTCATATAATTGCAGAACCTGGGCATTCTAGGTACCTATTGCTGTGTAACAAGCACGCCATCATTTAGTGGCATAAAATCACAACCATTTCACTGTTCTCAGAGATTCTGTGGTCAGGAGTTTGAGTGTGTATGATTAAAATGGCTTATCTCTGCTTTCCAGATCTGGGGCTTACTTGGAAATTTCAACTACCTAGAGGTGACTCAAGGTCTGGGCACTAGAATCATTTGGAGGCTCTTTCATGGGCATGGTTGGTGCTTGGGCTGGGATGACTCAAAGCCTGGGCTCACATGGGACTGTTGAGCTCCCACCTGAGTCCTCTCCAGGTGGCTTGGGCTTCCTCAAAGCATGGTAGCCTGAGGATAGCTAAACTTCTTACATCATGTCCCAGGACTCCAAAGCAAGTGTTCCAGGAAGCAAGACAGAAGACATATATGACTTTTTGACTTATCCTTGAAAATCTAAGAATCACTTCTATCCTATTCTCTTGGTCCAGGCAATTTTAAGTCCAGTCAGGTACAAAAGGAGGGTACCCCACTTTGTAATAGTATTAGTATCAAAGAATTTCTGACCATGCTTTAAAAGTAACACCTTCTGGTATCTAAACAATTATGCTTTCAGTTAGACCCACAGTCTATTTACAGATTTCCAGTAACTATTTGTATATTATTAACTGAATTTAAAAGTAGACATATTTTTAAAGTTAATGGAAGGTTTCGAAGTCACAATCTTGTTCTATTATGAATTTAACACATTGACTGCCACACTAGAAAAAAATTTCCCTGGGGCCATGCTGTTTTATTAAAACAAAATAATCTTAATTTTTTATTTTTATTGTTTTTCTGTGTGTGAGTTATATGCAAAATAATCCATGATTTTAGGATTAAATTGTCAGTATTAATTTGAATAGTAAGAACATCAACAAGCAAGATTTTCACCAACCAACTGCAGTGTTTTGCTTCATGAGGCCCCAGGATCAAAACTATCCTAATTGTTAACTGAATCAAGTAGTACATCATGGGAAGAAGTTCATTCTCATTACTAGATCTCATGGGTGAAATGCCCTAGAATTGTGAAGAAAGTCTTTTGGTATCTTGCCAGTGTCTTCTCTTCCAGAGAATTCTTTTGGCTGATAACATGTCTTCCAATTCCAGCCTCTCAAAATTTAGTAATCCCATGAGGAGTTTTATAGACAATGAAATCTCTCAGATAAGTCAATTTATATTTTTTAATGGTAACAGAGGCAGTTAAGATCACCAAAGGTAAAGATGTTCACTTTCCTATTGTCCTCTTGAAAATTAATATTTTTTCAAGGCCTAGGAAGATAAGCTGAAATGTCTCAAGTCACATAACTTGCTTTTTGGTGTTGGTCATGAGTCATGTGCATTCACTACAAACAATGAATGGGGAAGGACAAAAGGAAGAATAAAGTAGCTAGTCAAGTAATAGTAACTATTTTGAGTGGGAAGAACAAGATGCATCGGAAGGAAAAATAAATAGACTGTATGGAAGGAATCAAGAGTGGAGGAAAGAGAATGACTTATAATCACAACTAGTAGAAGATTTATAGTCAAAGGTGAGAGAATACTGAGTGCCAATAAGAGTGAAAAGACAATACTGAAGTAATCTGAACTAAGGGTCCTTATATATTTTGATTGTATAAAAGTAAGTGTTGAAACTCATCTTATTCTGTATCTTGGTGAAAAGGAAAAAAAAGTTCACACTCCAAACACATGTTCAAAACTGTTCTAGGCTAGAAAACAGAAAGTAGCAGTGATTGGAATAATATGAGTTAATGCTGTGATTTTGGTAAATTCTTTATTATTCAGGTCCATTAAATAAACACCCTGACTTCTCAAATATTTCGTTAAATCAGACTACAATGACTAAAAAAGACCTTTTCAAATGCTTCACATTCAATGGGAATGTAAATCCTGGGATGAACTGGATTTATTAAATTATGATACATTTACTTCTATTTCTTAAATTTCTATCTAATCTTTAATTCTCTATACTGTATGCCCAATTTTTATATCACGACAAATATATAATTTTCTAGACAACAAATTCTACTGATTTATGTATATTACCAACTAAGAATGACATTTGAAATCTGTAGTAAACATGGCAATGTACTAGTCCAATTCCTGGTTCAAAAAGGATTTGATGACTAGTTGTCAATAATGACAGTTTTCAGCTATGAATCCATCCTAAGATTGCAGTAAGCCACCTCCCTCAAAGTCATTCCCTTTCCAGGACACCTACATGTAACATCTGACGGAGTTGGAATAGAAAGTCCTAGCTATTTGGGACAACCTTTACAGGTAATTTAGCACCAGCTCTCACCAGCTCAGTCAAGTGGGTCTAGTCGAGGCTGTTACTAGATCTGTATCACAGCTGGACTTGTTCCTCAGCCAAATCCTGTATCCTTTCTCTCCCTTCCACGGGCCTTGACCCCAATGAAGATCACTCCGTAATAAACATCTTGCATGTTAAACTCCATCAGAGTTTGCTTCTAGAAAACACAACCTACAAATAGAATCTCAGAAATTAATGTTAAGAATACCTGAGAATCATCAGATTGTACTTAAACTATTAAGATATGCAAAAACACATTCAACTAGGAAAGAAGTAACTTATTCTCTGTGTATGAGTTTCTCCTTCAATTGATTATGTCATTCTGAATTAAAATAACTCACTTGATGATGATGGAAACTGTCAGTGTCAGTGTCTGCACATTTCAAAAGCATGCTTGGAATAGTATATGGAGCAGAGGCTTGATGAATGGAGAGTGACTTGCTGGATTATGCTCCTGTCAAATAATGCAACGGCAAATAAAATTGTTAGAAATGTCATAAAATAGATGATAGTTTTCCTCTATTCAAGGTAAAAGAGAAACTTTAACAGCAACAAAAACACTCTTAAAAACTTTCTTTAATGTAAACAAATTTCATTTCTCATAATGACAGCTGGTGGATTATGGATTCTTGTCAATGATTTAAAGATGAAAAACGACAGGCTAATCTGGGACCCATAATGGGAATAATTGACTAAAATGAACAAAAATGCAGCTGTTTCTCCTTGTGAAGTAGAAAAATATCAGTTTTATCATTCGCTTTCTTTCCCTTTTTCTTCTTAGTCTGGTATTTTATGTTAGTGAGTGTATGTGGTTTTCAGCTGTATTTTTTGTTTTTCCAGCCTTTATTTTTAGAATGACATACTACATAAATCATTCCTTTGAAGACTTCTTGGTGCTTTATTGCATTATTCACTTTTTTCCTTCTATACTAAAATGTTAACACATTCTGGAATACATAAAGGCTTTTATCACAAATACATAATTCTTGAAATTGGAAATGTCTATTGGAAGTCATTAAATAAAAAATGCAAACTTATTTCTCTTATTTTAGTAGGTAATTACCATGTGCACTTTGACCCATAAAATATAATTACCCAATGTTTTAAAGAGCACCCTTATTGTATTATTAAAAATAAGTGCTGTTTTATTTTAACACAATAAAACTATAAAGTTATGTATTCCTTTATTAAAATTTAAACTCTTATTTAAAACTTGTATTGTTTATTTATATTTTATGTATGTATATTACATATATGTAATATATGTATGTATATTATACATACATACATAATGCATTTTATGTTAATGTAATAGAAATTAAATTTACTAAAACATATCATATTCTAATAGATACAATAGAGAAGAGAAATGTCACTTAAAATATGTTGGACCCAACGACATATGTATGCCCCAGAAAAGTTTTTGAAGGAGAGATCTACCCTAACTAGATCTCAAGTTAGAGCATTGTAGCAACCCCAACAAAAACAATTAAGATGTGAGCAACACAAGGATACAGAAGGAAATCCAAGCATATGCCTTAAAGAAAAATCTCCTATTACATTAATGACAGACTCAACCTCACTACACTGTTAAAAAAAAAAATCTTATCATAAGTTAGTATTCTTTTTATCTTTTTTTTAAGATTTTAAGAGACCATTTTTTTTATTTCAGCATATTATGGGGGTACAAATATTTAGGTTACATATATTGCCCTTGCCCCTCCTCCTCCTGAGTCAAAGCTTCAAGTGTGTCCATCCCCCAGACGGTGCACATCCCACTCATTATGTCTGTATATACCCATTCCCTTCTCTCCCCTCCCATCTGCCCAATGCCTGATAAATGTTATTCTTATATGTGCACTCAGGTGTTGATCAGTGAAACCAATTTGATGGTGAGTACATGTGGTGCTCATCCTTCCATTCCTGGGACACTTCACCTAGTAGAATGGGTTCCAGCTCCATCCAGAAAAATACAAGAGGTGCTATACCACCATTGTTTCTTATAGCTGAATAGTACTCCATGGTATACACATACCACATTTTATCAATCCACTCATGTATTGATGGACACTTGGGTTGCCTCCACATCCCCGCAATTGTGAATTGTGCTGTTACAAACATTTGAGTTCAGGTGTCTTTTTTTATAGAATATCTTTTTTCCCTTTGGATAAACACCCAGAAGTAGGATTACTGGATCAAATGGTAGCTCCACTTAGTTCTTTGAGGTATCTCCATACTGC
>CAUYSK010052359.1:0-11401 GCA_963575035.1 Avahi laniger
GTATCAAAACACCTCACATAAAAATGAATTATGGCCTGGCGCGGTGGCTCACGCCTGTAATCCTAGCTCTCTGGGAGGCCGAGGCGGGCGGATTGTTTGAGCTCAGGAGTTCGAGACCAGTCTGAGCAAGAGCGAGACCCCGTCTCTACCAAAAATAAAAAGAAATTAATTGGACAGCTAAAAATATATAGAAAAAATTAGCCGGGCATGGTGGCGCATGCCTGTAGTCCCAGCTACTCGGGAGGCTGAGGCAGGAGGATTGCTTGAGCTCAGGAGTTTGAGGTTGCTGTGAGCTAGGCTGACGCCATGGCACTCACTCTAGCCTGGGCAACACAGTGAGATTCTGTCTCAAAAAAAAAAAAAATGAATTATGAGCAATGTAGTAGGGCTATACATATTCCTCTCACATATAACTTATATGAAACAAATACATTTCATTTTATGTTTGATTGAGAAAGATTTCTTAGTGACAGCAATGACTTAAAGTCATAGACTCATGCAAATTAAATGTCAGTCTACACTGTTATAGTAATTTACAAACTTCTGTCATTTAGCAATATGATTTACTCCTATCAGTGAGTAGGAAAACACCTTTTCATTTTTAATTGAGTGTGACATTATTATTCAACTTTTTAAACCCTCTTTTTAAAAATATCCTTCAAAATAATAGGAGCGCTGTATCTTCCTTTAATGTTATTCAGCAAGGAAACGGTTCAGTGAAGTGGATAGGGACTTAGATCCAGGAATCAGAGACCTCAGTTTGAATACGAGCACTTCCTAGACATGTGACCTTACACTTCTACACTTGAGTTTCCTCATCTTTTAACTGCAGATATTAACAGTAGCTACTGCAAAGTATTATTGTGAAAAGTTAATGTTATAATTCTTTTACATGCCTAGTATATTGCCCGAAACATAGAACATGCCTATTATTAATATAATTATTCACTTTCAAAGAAAAGTAAATGTATTGATCAAGAGTCATTATAATTTTATAATAATTGTTTTCAACCTGCCCGTCTCCCATGAACTGTGACACTCCCCCACTCTCTCTCCCTACTCCATGTCCTCTCCTGCCACCTAGGAATCTTAGGACTGTATAATTAAGATACGGAATCACATTCTAAAGATCAATCTCTTATGATACTAATCTATGACCTTAGGACCCATCCACAATTCCCTTGTTTTTCCAAAGTTTATTCCTTTACATGGTATATATGGATGAACTTTTGGCTAATCCTGAAATGTGCTGGCTTAGAACTAATAGTAAGAATGCTATTAATCTATTTGAATACCAGCTCTTAAAACTGGAAAATGCATTTCAACACCTAAACATGATGCAACGAATCAGCAGCGGATGGTATGTTATTGCGCATATAATCACAATAGTAGACCATCCACTTTAAAAAGAAAAAAATACTGTTCTGTTCCTCCAAATGGGTTGCATCAGTTAAGGCTGTATTCAGCCTTACATAATAGATGGCAGTAGCTTAGCCAAATATGAGCTCACTTTCCTCATGTAGCAAGAAGTCTAGATGCAGGCAGACTAAAGCTGGTGCATTTGCTAAGAGAACTCATCAAACGAGGCTCCTGTCTTGCTCCTCTGCCATTCTTAGTGCATGGCTTTTATCTCCTGGTTATAAGACGGCTGCTCCACCTCTGGATGTCATGTGCATGTGACACATGGGGGGAGGAGAGCAGGAGGAAGGGCAAAAGATGTATTTCATTGGGAAAACAATAGCTTTCCCACTGGCTTCATACAGAAAGTTTCCTCCTGTATCTCATAAATCTAGATTACACAGGGGCAACCATAGCTTAAAGAGAGCCTGGGGAGGAAAATTTTTAACTGGACACAATGTTGCCCTTTAAATTTCAGGGGAATGAAGAAGAGATGAATAAATATTAGATACATAATCAGCAACGTCGGTCACGCGGGTCAGGACACTTTTACTTGACTTACAGAGAAAAATACTGCAACATCATTATGCTAGCAAGTAGACTGGCAACAGACTATTATTTACTAATATAAAACATGTTACCTAAAATATTCAGTTTATAAGATGAAGTTCAGGTTTTTAAAAAATCTCTACAGAGGTCTAAAATAAACCTTGTGGTATTAGATTAGTGCCAAAACTTCAGGATGAATTCCTATCTACCAATCATCTATCTATTCATCTGTCATCTATCTACAGATGGAGAGATACAGAAATACGTATGTATGCATCATCAATACGCATGCATATGTTTCCTAGTTCAGTCTGCAGGGAGAGCCTAGAAGCAGGGACACCTGATGGCAATGAGCACGTTAAGTGCCCGGATTCTGGTTTCCAAATACCAGTCACCAGTGAAAGCAGTCAGAGCTCCTCGGAGAAAGGGCTGATTGATTCTGCAGCTGGAGAAGGGCAAACACTAGATGAATCTGGAGCATCTCGTAGTGCCAGAAAATCAGGAAATGCTCAAAAACAAACAAACAAACAACCTCCCGAAAGGACGAGGGCACATTAAAAGGCCACAGGAACTAACCTGAAAGAAATCCCAATGGCCAAGGCTGGAACAATTTGGGCAATGAAATAATGTAGTATTGGATTATAATCCAAAGTTAAAAATAATACATGAGTCCATACTGATATGAAATCATTGAATAAATGGGAGAGAAAAGACAAATTTTCCTTACAGAAAATTCTAAATAACATATCCAAATAATTCCCCCTTCCAGGAAGAGCAACTTAATTCTTCCCTCTCCCTTCCACCTTGAGTGTGGGCTGGACTTCATGATCCCCTCTCAAAAACTAGTGAAAGGAAAAAATAGCAACTGTATAGTAGGAAAAACTTGACAAGCACTACCTTAACCCAGTGGTTAAGGTCATCGTCAACAGTAGTGAGTCACATTGATGCCATGTAACCCTGCCTGATACGATGTGATGAGAAGGGCCCCTCACCTTTTTAATAGTCTACACAAACACCCACAAATCCAGTCTTATCGTGAGAAAAGCATCAGACAAAACCAAATTTGGGAAATATTCCTCAAAACTGTCAAGGTCATGAAAACAGGGAAAGACTGAGAAATTGTCACAGACCAGAAGAGACGAAGAAGACATGACGATTGAATGAAATGTGGTGTTCTGGATGGGCATCTGCGATAGAAAAAGAACATTAGTGGACAAGCTATCGAAGTCTAAATAAATTTTGAAGTTTAGTTCATAGTGATGTATCAGTGTTTATTAGTTTTGACAAATGTAACATGGTAATGAAAGATGATAACATGAGGGGAAACTGATTGAAGGGTATGTGGAAATTCTCCATATCATCTCTGCAACTTTTTTGTAAATCTAAAATTATTCTCAAATAAACAATTTTTAGAAATCCCCACATAACTAACGATCTCTAATGCATCTCAAAATGGATAACTATAAGCTGCTTAAGCTCTTTAGGATTATTACATTAATACTAGGTGAGGTTCCAGATCCCAAAGAAACAGAAGCCCAAGTGTAAAGAGATATTTATTTTGAACTTTTCACTAAATAGTACTTCTAATGAGTAATGATCATTATAACCTTTTTGAGGTCAAGTGAAAGCTGCCAGCAGGTGCAATTAAGTTTCTATTGTCCTCTTCAAAATTAGCATGTCCACGGTTAGGACCCTATGCCTGAAAAAGAGATTTTTATCAAACTCTATGTCATTTTTCCTCACAAAATCATAGAATGACCTTGAAAAAACCCAGCTAAAAATTGTTTCTGCTTAAGAACATGCATTTTTAGAGCAACAATGTTGGCAGTCAGCTAATATTACTCTGGGAAATCAGTAAATCAGAATTTTAATCTTGCTTTCCCATTCATTCTTTCAATGACCTTGAAAAACTTATTTAACATGTTCCTTAGCCACTAAATAAAGTTGATGAAAGTCTCTAGATTAAAAAAAATGAACAATTGTATAATCTTATATATTCATCAAAAAGCTACTTGAAATAAAAGTGTTTAAAATGTCTATTGTGGAAGGACATCATACCACTTTGTGGAGATCAGACAGATATTTGTTTTGTCTAATTTCCTATTTATTAATAGCAAAGTTGGATGCAAATAACAAACAATGTCTTTCCTGCTAAGAAACAGAACAAAATGAAGCAATGAATGAAATAAGGTTAATCTTCAGAATTATCCCCTATTAAAAAAAACCCTCAAATATCTTGTTTTCTCATAGAGAGACTTCTTCCAGAAACCCAACATGAATTTAAATATCCTAAGTTACAATTGGCATAACAGCCATTGAGTTTCAACTTTTAAAACCTTTCAAGAAATAAAAGGTTTTTTTGACTGTGTCAACTAAGAAAGAAAGAGAAAGAAATCTCTCCAAAATACTTCAGTATCCTTTTTTCAGTCTCTGATCTTGGATTAACTTTTGAGAGGTTTTTGAGGCCCTTGCCATCAAGAAACACAAGCAAAGAAGTTATATGCAAGAACTAGAATGCATAATTCCAAAGGGCTGAATAATTCGAGAGGCACATCCAGGATTATTTACTATGCATGTTGCCGCCTCGCAGACGTCCACACGGGGGCACTCTTTTGCTGAGTTTTTCTATACATTTAAGGGTAAACAAGGACTATGACAGAGGGAATTTGGTAGTTTTATATACACATAAATATGGATGTATAATTTAGTTTCTAATGATTCATTCAATTGTGTCATCCTAATTAGTTTCTTCCTTTGCTATCTTTCTCCAGATGATTCCTTATCTTTTTATTGTGCTAAAATATATATACCATAAATTTTACCACTTTAACCATTTTAAAGTGTTTAAAGTTCAATGGCATTAAGTATATTCACATTGCTGTGCAACCGTCATTACCATCCATCTCCAGAACTGTTTAATCTTCCCAAACTGAAACTCCATATACGCACTAAAGTAACTCCCATTTCTGCCTCCTCCAGCCCCAGCAACAATTTCCACCCTACTTTCTGCGCCTTACGAATGTGACTATTTTAGGCACCTCTTATAAGTGGAATTGGATAATTCCACCGTCCTGTTTCACTTACACCATTCTTCAAAGTTCATCTGTATTGATCCAGATGATTCTAAAATGATTTTTTCTCCAACCTTACTAAGTACCCGAAGTTTTAGAAGAAGGCTAAAGGAGGTTCATGTTACAGCACTTCTATATTTGTGCCTGCTCTTTTATGATTTTTTTTCCTCTGTCCACATTCCTCAACTATCTGATGCACTATTGTTTGGTGAGTTAAATTCCACCAACCACCTTCTTTACTAAATTCATCACAAAAATTTATGTCTTTCTTACCATGGACTTCAGTTCTCATTTAAAGGACTATTCATCTCACATTTGCAGTTGAACATAGCAGCAACTTTTATACATGGTCACAGATGGCACCAAAAAGCCAAATACTTCAGTATAAAATGCTTCCTGATCCAATACTAATGAAGTCAGGCAGGGGAGGAGAGCAGTGGCCCGGATTAAGTTTGCTTTGAGAGTTCCCTCACCTAATACTATATCCCTTTAGACAAAGAAGCATTAAGTTTCTTCATTATTTTTTGTCTAAGGAGATAGTGGAGAAAATGAAGAAAGTCTCAATTGGGAATATTTTGACAAGTTTCATCTACAATATGCACTGTATGATCTTCATTATTATCATTTTCCTCTTCTACATTGATGATGTTTTTGAAAACAAAATGAACAAGCAATTTATCATACAAAAAAACCTACAACGTCTTTCAGGCTCCACTGTGCTATCAAGAAAATGAAAGAAACATTTTTGGAATATTATGTTGTAACATTGAAACGAGGCTGGCCGGAGAACACCATAGCCATCTCCTATAGCTGTGGTCCCCAACCTTTTTGGCACCAGGGACCAGTTTCATGGAAGACAATTTTTCCACGGAGGGGATGGTTTCAGGATGATTCAAGCACATTACATTTATCATGCCTTTTATTTCTGTTATAATTACATTATAGTATATGATGAAATAATTATACAACTCACCATAATGCAGAATTGGTGGGAGCCCTGAGCTTGTTTTCCTGCAACTAGATGGTCCCATCTGCGGGTCATGGCGGGGAGTGACTGATCTGGCAGGAGGCGGAGCTCAGGCGGTGATGTGAGCAACGGGGAGCAGCTGCAAATACAGGTGTTTTGCCCGCTTGCTGGCTGCTCATCTCCAGCTGTGCAGCCCAGTTCCTGACAGGCCATGGACCGGTGCTGGTCCAGTCTGCAGCCCAGGGGTTAGGAACGACCGTCCTATAGGAATCACAGAAATTATTCCAGAAGAAATACGAAAGGTCTGAAAGCTCTATTTAAGTGTGCCAATTGCTTGATCCAGATACTTCTGATAGTCTCTGCTTTTACATACATGAAAAAATAACATTGGAAAATTGTTTGAGAAAATATGCTTGGTATCAGAGAGGTAGGCAAAATGACTGCTTGAGATCTCTTGAGGATTTATGTTCGTACTTATTGATTCTTTGAGGTTGGAGAAAAAAACGAGATTTCCTCACTAGGCAAAGAAAGGTGATTACGGAAGAGAAGTCCCCAAATCCATAATCATATCACCAATTAGTATGGCGAGGCCTAAGAGCAAGACTCAAAATGATTTTTTTAAAATGAACCTACCCCTGGCCATGTTTTTGTTTGTTATTGTGGGGTATGGGAGGACAATCCTAACTTGGCATTTTTGAAAATCCTGATGCTTTCATAGAACAGTTTCTAAAGTTTTTCCTATACCTGCCCTGCTCTGTTCTGGCTATGATTACTAGACTCACCTAAAATAAACTCTCCCAAGTGTTACATCTAGTTGATTGTTGATTTCCTAGGGAAAAAAAAACCAGTTGCAATTAATCATGGAGGCTTTTATTTAAAATGATGTTTACGCCATGGCTCAAGGTTTAAATTAGGCCAAGTTTCTTATACTTCATATATTTTTCCTTTGTTTCATTTTCTTCTATTTTAATCCTATAAAAGAGCTAGAATCAGAATTAAAGGCTCAAATGAGAGTTTTAGGTGGAAATAAAAACTCTCATTTCTTAACTCTGTATTATATGTGATTACTGTTCTGAGCCAGTTGAATTTGTTGAAAGCTTAGGATAGTCATTCAAAAGATAGGGGGGAGAGAATTTTAAAGAAACCCGCTAGTCAGTGATCTAGATATAGTTTTAAATTTTGGAAGTTTATTTGATTTTCCAGTTCCATCCAATGTGGGATGCTCCATTCTTTTGAAGATATAGGAAAATTAGTTGATTTCAGACTTTACAGGTTTGTATTTCCTAGACCATAGAATAATAATGATAACATGTACTTACTTTTTGCAAGGTACGGTAACACGAGTATTAGGTGGATTACCTCATGTACCTTTCACAATGACCTGTCTGGTAGCATTGAGGGGAGCGAAGTCCCTAAAGGTTAACCTGGTAGTTTGTAATTGGAGAACTAGAACATAAACCAAGGCCAGCTCATTCAATGCCCTGTGCTCTTAAAACACAGTATCTTGCTGCCTCCCTGGAGGAATCCTTAATTGAAGCAGGAAGGTTTCTCCTCATCCTATCTTTGCAACCAAATAACTGTTTTATGACTTTGGGCAAATTGCTCGACCTGAATTTCTGATCTGTGCACTGAGGATCTTGGATTAAATGATTCTTAAATCCTTTTTCCTTTCTTTTGGCAAGGGAGAGTCCTCTTACTGAGTGAAGTCATTTTTCCATCAGTGGCTGACAGAGTGGCTCTGGCTCACCTGTAATTCACAGTGTAGCTGAGCCAGTACACAGTGAAGTCTGTTTCACTCCACCAGCCAAGAAGAAGCAGGTAGCTGTCAATTTCTTATGTTCTGCGAGAAGCTGTTTGTCAGTGATAACCTAGATAACTTTCGATCGCTGCAGCGACATCTCTGTCTTAGCAAATGGTATGTTTAGATGCTGATCACTGCCTCATCTGTGAGCACGTCAGCTTTTGTTTTTCACACAAGCCTGGTGAATGTAAAAATAGAGGTAAACAAACAAACAAACAAAAATCTGAATCAGCAACTTGGAATTTTATCTCCTCTCTGGTTAAAGACTGTCGTTAGCTGAAAATGCTCCAATAGTTGTTTGGAAGTTGAAGAGAGAAGAGGTGGGATGAAGATGTTTGATAATTTGGTTGCTATGCAACCACTGTGCAATTATGTAAGCCCCTACCGTATGAGGTGATAGGGAAGGAGTGGTATAAAGTATGCCGGTGCAGTGAGCACCCAGATGTTTCTCATGTGACAGAGTCAGAGTCTGATATCTGCCATTGGAGAATACACATAAGTAAGAAATATTTGCCACAAAGTACAAGACCTCCATTTATAGCAAGAATATGGGACTTATAAAGTCGAGTGGGCGGAAGCTTAAATGGCCTTAGTTTCAGGGAAAGAAGACACATTGGTCCTTTGAATCAGAACTTACTCTAATAAAAATTCAGGAAAGTTGGAAAAAAAAGGGAAACTAAGAGAAAGTATGATATACTCTATTCCTATTTAATAAGCCTTGCCTAATTGAATCTTTACAGTAATTTTATAAGGTAGGTGGTACTATTCTCATTATATAAATGAGAAAATGTAGGCTTACAAGATGTTTAGGAACTTGCTCAAGATCACATTATAGTTCGGAGTAAATCTGGGATATGAACACAAAACTCTTAAAGTCCAGTATTTTTCTCATTACATTACACTTCATAGGTGATTATTTACCCTTAGTATTTCTTTCATATTATTGGTTTTTCTTTTATGAATTCCACTAGAAAAGACTATTCTGTTGAGAATCTTCTTTTTATTCTTGCTAGATATCAAGGATTTATCTTTGACCCTTTCCTGGGTTTACTGAATTTCAGGAGAGGCTATATACTGATTTTATCATATATGTTGAATTTTATTACATTTATCATTTTCTCAGAGTATCACATTAACTTAAATAGAGAAATTATGCATAGTCTATGAAATAAGATGATTGCAGTTTACTTAAAATGGTCTTTACAAGTTAGCCAGCCCAAATCTCTGGCTCATGGATTGAATGCCAAGATAGCTCAGCCCCACTGAGGAAGTTCCCTGGTGCGTCTGCAGCCTAGCCAAAGGGCCAGCGGAGATTTCTTTGCAAAGGAGTGGTGTTATGCTCTCTGGAATTAGAAAAGATTGTTTAACATCATAAAGCTAGAGCCAAATAACTATTCAGTTACGTAGAACATAGTGTTCTCTAATTTAATGTCACAATAATAATGAGGATGATAGTTAATCACATTGTATAATGTCTGTATGGCTTTCACGTACCCATGGCAGTTCATTCTCACTATTATCAGTGAGGTAATCAGAGCATATTTATTCATCCTATTTTGTAGCTAATTGAAATACCAAGAGAAATGAAGCTTACAGACATTAAGTGACTTACCTTAGGTCCCATAGGTGCAAGAGGGCAAGCCAGGCATCAGCTTTATCCTCTGGCTAGAAGTTCACTGTTTTTTTTTTTCCTCATCCCTTATTATTAAAATTGTTGATGGCTTTACCATTGCCCTTAATTCTCCTCATTTCTCATTTTCAACTTTCCTCTCTCAGGTACTCTTTGTACTTTCGTAGTAGGCAATATGGGCTGATGAAACTAAATTTGTAATTACCTGAAATTAGATTTAGTAGGTTACATTTTAATGCTGACCCATATGTAAATAAACATGAGCTTCTGTGTCAATTTCAAACATTTGAATGTGGCTTTCAGAAAAATCTTGGATGAGAATTCGAATGTAGAATTCAAAGGAATTACAAAGTAATTATTTCATAATTGTCCAATTCAATTCAACAGACCACATAGTGAGTGCCAATTTATGCGCAAATCACAGTATTAGATACTCTGAGAGGTAAAATAAATAAATGAAATATTGTCTCTGCCCTTCAGTGGCTTACTAATTACAAGAAGAAGCAGCACACTCTTTTACTTTCTATTCTTTATTTTCTCTCTTGCTGTGTTAAGGATTCAAGAAACTCACAATAATAAAC
This sequence comes from Avahi laniger, assembly GCA_963575035.1. Lineage (NCBI taxonomy): Eukaryota > Metazoa > Chordata > Mammalia > Primates > Indriidae > Avahi > Avahi laniger. Next base: position 9,998 of record CAUYSK010052359.1, read on the forward strand.
TTTAGTAAAACAAGGTCCCCAAGTCCTTTGGCCTTCTAAAGTTTTACTTCCCTCCTTTTCTTTTAAATACTGAATAAATATTTTGTGTCACCAAGCTACATTTGGCTACAGGAAATTTAGCTCCCACCTCACCTCTGATATCTCTGAGAAATCCTAGGGAATATTTAAATGTCTTGATGAGCACTTCTCAATTCCTCGTCCTAACTTTCGCTCAAGATTTTTTTTTCTCAATCACTTCTCACACTTTCATCATTGCTTCTTCTACAGGATGTTCCAAATCTCTTCAATTCACTTTCTTGTAAGACGGTGCCAATGCAGCGCTGAGGTATCATCCGCAGCAGTTATCTTTCGCCACAATAATGATGTGTCATGAGCGACCACAAAACCTGAGTGTCAGATAACGACAATGTTTTTGCTCATGTGTGTTGAATGGTCAGCCTTGTGGCTTTGCTGATCTCTTTTGGATTTGCTGTCATGTCTAGTAATCAGCTGGCTGTCATCTGATTTAGTAGGACCTCGGCTTTGACAACTGGGGGACTCATCTGTGCTCCCCATGGCTCTCATCTTCTAGCAGACTAACTGTGAATGTTCTCATGGCGGAGGAAGAGGGCCAGAGCGGGCACGCTCACTCACACGGGTTCTTTTCAAGATGGACTTGGCACTTGGTCTGGCATTCCATCGCCCAAAGCCATGGGTGTTAGAGCCGGTTCCCCTCGGCCCCAGGAACAGAGAGGCAGAGTCACCGAGGCTGCAAATGGCAAAGGAGTTTATTGACTAGCTCGAGCTAGGGTCCAAGTCCCAGAGCACCAACGCAGTGGCCTCCCTATGGACCAGGACCCCACCCTGGGGTAAGCGTGAAGCTTTTATACTTTCTTTTGCACACGACACACCGGTGGCACACGACATGCAGGTTCCACACGACACGTTGGGCACACCATCCCCCCTCCCCCCTTAGACCATTGGTTCTTTCGAAAGTGGCGGATTGTTTCGGCTCCTGATTGGTTGGCTCCAAGCCTCGGGATTTTCAATTTTTGCGCTGGTGCCAGTTTTGGTCCACGTTTCGGTTTCGGGGGAAACTGAAACTTAGACCTACTCCAGGAAATTCAGCTTGTCATGGAGTCACTCCTGCTCTTACTCCTATATTTAACAAACAACTAAAAGCAAGCACGGTTACAGAAGCAAATGGCCTTAGTTACAATCAAAGAGAACACATTTTTCTAATCTCAAACAATTTGTTCCGCATAAAACAAAGTACCTTCTCCTGCTATCAATTCCTGCCTTTCATGGGAAGAACCCAGCATCAGAAGGGCTCTCCGAAGTTACACGGGAAAGGCCATGGATGGAAGCATAAATTCAGGAAGAGAACATCAAGTATTCAAAGACATTGAGGGGGTCATGTTTTTA
>CAUYSK010052362.1:0-37422 GCA_963575035.1 Avahi laniger
CCAGAAAGGTACATAAAGTTAGGTAAATATGTCAAAGAACTGTTTACAATAATCACAATGTAGAAGTAATTTATATTTCTAATAAGGGATGGGTTAAATATATATAAACAAAAGAATCTATTAAAAGAAGACTAAATATAATAAAGTTCACATTGAGAGTAAATGGGTAATAAAACCTTATGCAGTGTGACCAACAGCAACTTTGAAATTTGGTTGATAAAGATCAATTGGTAGATAATACTGTCTTGAGTGGGAACGGTATTTTTAGTATATTATGCAAGGAGATTAAATTCAAAAAAATAATGCACAGAATCACATGTAAAATATACTACCCAGTACAGACTTGATTTACTATTGATACTGCCCAAACTGCTCCTGTTACATCCAGGTTAAAAAATAAATACCAAAACTGACACAAAAGAAAGAAAGTCCAGAATGATTTTGTTGTTAATTTGGTAAGAATGGAAGATTATGGTGTTTAAAAAGGTAAGAAACAAATTCCCTCACCAAGAAACAAAAACAAACATAATCAAATCCCAAACTGGAGAAAACAGTTCTCAAAAAACTCAAGAACATAGTTGATGTAACCTTTTTAGATAAACTTAAAAAGTTAGATTTCTTTTACCACAATTATACAAATATTTAGAAAGTAAGACTTCTGCCATAACTTACTCTAATACCATAATTACAATCAGACCAATACTAAGACTTTTCCATTTCTATACATCTTCTCTACCTCTCGGAGTGGTTTAGATGCCACCAAGAAAAATATTACGAGGATACTCTCTGCCAAGACCCGAGAGCAGCTGTATATAAGAAATACGGAGATTTAGTGAGGAAACATGAAGAACTTGCTCTAAATTTAGTTTAATAAGGGCTAGAAAGCAGACTAGAAATATCAGCAAACAATGATGGAGATACAGAGAAATTTAAGATATAGTCTCTAACTACCATGTCTCCAGTTGGAGAGACAATATATACACCAAAAAATCAATACAAGGTAGCACTTGGTTAAGATTCTGAATGGGGAAGTGACACCGGGTATTTCAGAGATGGCTTTGGATTCCTGTGTACAACAGAGTAGAAGGGAGACAGAGCACAGAGACAAGAGACAAATTAGAGAACCACATGTGTAAGGGTGAGGTATAAGGCAAGGATTCTCGACCCAACAGACTCATGCCTTCTTCTACAATAAGTATTTCATAATGCCTCCCATTTGCCCTCCCAGAATGAAACTCATAAATTATATAATCTACAACATATGTAACTTCCATGTGGGGTATGTGTGTAGTTCTAATTATAATACAATGCAAAAATTAAAAGGAAACACAGGCATTTCAACAGGTAACAGCTTGGAGGTTACTATACTAGAAGGCATAACAAAGCCATCAGACTGACTCTTGCACCTACTTATTTACAACATGTTCATATTTTTAAAAACAGCATTAGATATCATTCTGCGCAAGGCACATGAAGGGACAGAAGTACACCTAGGTGGACACTGCAATAAAAATCAGTGTTAGAAAAGTAAAAGCAGAACAGATTTACCTATATGTTTTAAGATAAAGAGAAATATCTCTTTAACTGAGTAGCTATAACATGTCAGGACAAATTACAGTGAAGTAAAGAACATGAGGACAATGATGTATCTCTGCCAGCTTTACTGGCATGTTTCCTTGTAAAATGTTTACTTACTCTTAGCGATTTCATTGCTCCATAAGGAAAAACAGGGTAGACACATTAGTAGCAATTCATGTTTAGGAAAAGTTGTGAAAGCAAATTTCAAAATTTCAACTGGATATTATCAACACTTTTCTTTACAAGTGATATTTTAGGCCAGGCGCAGTGTGGCTCACGTCTGTAATCCCAGCACTTTGGGAAGCCAAAGCAGGAGGGATTGCTTGAGGCCAGGAGTTCAGGACTAGCCTGGGCAAAATAGTAAGACTCCATCTCTACAAAAAATAGAAAAATTAGGCATGGTGGCATGTGCCTGTAGTCCCAAGTGCCTATAGTCCCAGCTACTTGGGAGGCTGAGGCAGAAGAATCGCTTGAGCCCAGGAGTTCGAGGTTGCTGTGAGCTATGATACCACTGCACTCTAGCCCAAGCAACAGAGCCAGAGTCTGTCTCAAAAAAAAAAAGATATTTTAGAAAAAAGGGGCTAAATAAGAATATACAAATTCATACACGGATTCACTCTGATTGCTAGAAAAGCAGACTGATTTACACATGTGTTATACGGGCAACTGGACTACCACGAGAGACATGTTGGCAGATGTGTGGCTTTCCTAATTGGTGAACTAACTCTCGGTAAGGTCAAAAATATTTATTTACATGGTGGTTGTATTCATGGGATATTATGTCTAACAGAGTTATGCAAAAAAAAAATCCTTGTTTACGTGTAAAAACAAAGTTATGTTCTAGGCACAGATATTTATAATCGGGTTTTTTAATAGTACAAATGTCCTGTGAGAAATCCAAAAGTTGAGCAGGATTTGGGCAGTTCTTTGTTGTAAGAGATTGCATGCCCTCCCCCGCTCCTGTTCATTAAATGTCCCTAAGAGGACAGTACCACACTCCTTTGAGAACCACTTCCGTAGGGTTTACAGATAAATGACATATGGAGCCTATGTATTCCCAAAACTTAAAAGACTCACATCTATCACATTTTATATTGTACAAGAAACATTTCAACGAAGTCCCACAGATTTACCACTCTTTGTTCTAAGCCTTTTAAATTCAATCCCTTCTCGGATTATAAATACAATTTCAAAGTGTGCTAGACAGTTTTAAAAGGAAGGAGAAAAAAGAGCGTAAAGTACACGATCAACAGAAATATAAAAACTATAAAGACTGGCCTAAAACATCTCAGGAGCTTGAGAAATCTGTCCAACTTTGTAATCAAGAGTGATTCCGTTAGAAGACCAAAACAAAACTCAGGTCCCTATATCGATGCTTCCTGGAGTAGCCACTGGCTCAGTCTGCTTTGCTTTTTAAGGCAATAAATGTATTAATCAAATCCTCAGTGAATTTTATGAATAGCAATGTTGTAATGTTCCAAATGACCACCTACCGTGTCAAACAATAGGAACAGCAACTAATCCGGTAGCTAATTTTACCAAAGAGGTGAATAATACCTGTACATTACCAAATTTTAGAGCTATTTTAATTCACTAAAACCTGTATCCAAAACATTTTGTAAAATGGTTTCATAGCAAAAGAAGTTAGAAACTAAGCTGGAAGAAGTATTGTATTAATACCACATCACATTACAGGAAAAAAAAACTGAAATGGCTTATAAAAATAAATATTATGCAACAGAGTAAAAAATAGCCTCCACAATTATAAAAGAAATAGAACTTAAAAACATTTCTCATCTATCAAATTACCAAAGCTCTGTAAAATCATAGTACTTAAGGGGAATGTTTAAACAGATATTTTATATATTGTTCTAATCAAAAGAAAAAATAAGTAGAAGAGCTAAGGACTGGTAAGGAGAAATAAAACTCATTATTTAGAGATGATTGCCTACATATATTAATAAAACCTAAAAGAATCTAAAGACAAATTATTAGAATAAGAGAATTAAGTGAGTGGTCAATGTATAATACAAAAAACAGTTACATTCTTATACACCAGAAACAAACACTTAGAAAGTATAATTTACCAAAAAATTATAATATTAAAGTAGCAACAAAAAAGAAAATATACCGAGAAACAAATCCAACAGAAAAAGGGAAAGGCTGATGAGGAAAAAATTATTAAACATTATTGGAATTCATTAGAGAAGACCTATATTATACCATGTCCATGGACAGAAAGACTCAGTAATGGCAAGATGTCAATTTAACCCAAATGGATGTACAATGTAATGCAATTTCAATCAAGCTATAAACAGTGGTTACTGAGGAACCTGATGACCTGATTCTAAAATTTACATGGAACAGCAAAGGCCTAAACATAGCTAAGATATTTCTAAAATAGGAGAACACATTTGAAAGGAAATTATCCTAGCAGATAAAGACAAGGCATATAAATCAATCCCAGATAAATTTAAATGTGAAAGGCAAAACTTTACAAAATCCTTAAAATAAAATATAGGAGAAGGTTTCTTATATAAGACCCGAAAGAGCTAACTACCAGAAAAAATACTGATAAGTTTGATCACATTAAAATTAAGAAATTCTGTCCAAAAGACATTACAGATATCACAGAGAAAATAAAAAGGCAAATTGCACACCGGGTACATAGGAAAACACATATCTGATGAAAGATCAGTATCCAGAATATATGAAGAATTCTACAAATCATTAAGAAACATGGGGGAAAAAATAAAGACACATTTTGTAGGAGAAAAAATATGAAAGACCAATAAACACATGAAAACATTCTCTCCTTTATAAATAAAAGTACTAAGCGCAATTTTGTACTACCAAATGATCAAAACTTAAGAGTTCTCACAATACCAAATGTGGATCAATGAGCCTATGAACACTGCTAGTGAGCATCTAAATTGGCACAACCACTCTGGAAAACAATTTGCATTATTTCATAACACTGAAAAAGTTCATATGACGACCCAGCAACCCAGTTAGAGAGGTTCCCCCACATACGCATCAGGAGACATGAGTGAGAACACTCACTGCAGCATTATTCATAAAACAACAAAAGAAGTCCATCAGCAAGATGATCAATGACTTAACTGTAGTATAATCTTATTAACTACATGGGAATGAAAATGAATGAATTACAGCTACACTTTAGAAATGCAGTACTGAGTAAAAAAAAAAAAGCAAGTTGCCAATTACTACATATAGCATACCATTTTCATAAAGCTCAAAAACAAGCAATACATTGTTTAGGGATGACAGAACTATTTTCTTTTAAAAGCAAAAGATCAAAATACAAAATCCATGGTAGTGGATACCTGGGGTTGGGAGGATGAGAAGAAATGTTCCTGAAGTTACTCATCTACTTCCAAAGGAAGCTTTTACTTCTTTCTGTATCTCTGTGCACTAATACAGAATACCTGCTACACAATTATCTATTTTACCTTGTTTTGACCTGTAAGTACAAAATAACAATTCACACTAATCAACAACTGACCATTAAAAAAAAACAAAAAACAAAACACTCAAAATGATTCAATTTGTTACTGGTGAGCACTTGATAACCATTAGCCTAGGAGACAACAGGATTTCATCCCTGAGGAATAATCCCTGGATTCAGTATTATGGATTTGGGAATCAGTATTATGAATCAGTATGATTATGGGAATCAGTATTATGAATTTACAAGGGAAGTATTCCATTGTAATAACCTTCTAATGACATGAAGAAGGCGGCTTCAGTGATCCTTAATTTTTTTTTAAAGCATTTAAACACCACCTTCGTAGGACTTTATAGTAAGTAAAGCAGAAACTCTTAAAACTCTGAAACTCAGTGTGAGAAACTCTGCTATCCTAAAAAAAGAAAGGTATTTAACTTGGCACTGTGGATCCTGGAAAGGAAGACGAGGCTTCTTAAAAAGAAACAATTTTATGGTTGGTTTCAGCTGTTTTCCTGTTCTTAAAAGAAAGTTCAACAGAACAAACAGGCAGGTCTTCTATCATTACTGTCCACAACGAGGATGTCTTAAATCTTGAGAAAACAGCTCTGTGGCCTTTCTCCAAAGATTAGTGAACACAGTTCTTTTAAACGCTCTTCCAAAGCCACAGTCTGGACATATGTGTTGAATTTAGCCTTATGCTTCGCAGTCAATTTAGAATTGACTCTTCTGATTCACCAAAATAACCAAAAAATACTAGAATTTCACAAGTCAAGTACCTTACTCTAAATTACTGATCTAATGGTTTAAAACATGGCTCCTGTCCTCAATGAGCTCATATAGAAAAAAAAAAAAGATAACATACTTCACAACGATTCCCAAAGAAGATGGTATGCTCAAGTACCAATGAGTGATACAATAAGCACTGCTGAATCACACTTCTAGAATGTGGGGAAGAATTTATAGAGAAGGCAATTTCCTTCCAAAAGAAACCAAAAGGATAATTAAGCCCAGAGGACAACATGATACATTTTGGGAAAAGGGCTCTGTGTAAATAATGAGAATGCATTTGACTAAGAAAAAAAAGATGTCAATTCAAGAAGACCACAATCTTTTAGAAAGCAAAAACCCTACAGGCAAAAGTAATTCATTTATAACTGTTTATATAGGCATCCTCAAAATTGAGTGATTAAAAATTCCTAAAAACACTAATTTACTAAGGATTTAAAAAAAATGGGACAGGAAGAATGTTGTGATAGTAGGTAGGTAGGTAAAGTACAGAGAGAGAAAAAACACAGACAGCACAGAAATTATCTGCTTCTGAGAATAAGAATAATAACAGAATAACTTCCAATTCAAAAAGTATCTCAAATGAAAGGCTTTAACACAGCCAGGTTTCTAACAAAACTATTCATAGGCACAGAAATGACACTGCCTTTTTACAAAAAACAATCAAACAAAAATAAAAAATGAACTAATACCTCTAAGAGAAACAGAAATACTTTTCTCTTAGAACAGGTAACTTTTTATTATTTTATTAGAATTCAACCACTATTCCTTTTCTTCTTTTAAACATTTATGTAACGCTCTGTTTGCAGTTCCAAATATTGTTACTATAATTACCCATCCACTTAAATTCTTAGAATAAAGCTATTAAAATTCATCTTTTCAATGAAATAAAAGTTCCTATAAATGAACTTTATCCATTTATGTACACAATAACCAATTTATCAAATGACTATTGTAAAAATTTTTAGTCTTTAGTAATTTTAACACCACTATCTGTAATAGTAAAACATTTAATCAAATATGACACAAGCCCCGATCTTTCATCTGTGATTCTAAGTTCAAACAGTAGATTTTCATGTTTGACAACAAAACATGACCCAGTGTGAGGCTATCATAGTCTTTAATCAGCCTATTTCATGTGAATACATTTCAGTACAGACATAGGCAAGTGTTTGTGGGTGGGTGGGGGGAGGGGTACTGCTGAGGGTGTTACATTACATTCATTTTTACTAAATTTACTATGATTTCATAAGTACCTCACTCCAAGTTGCTGACTTAAATAATGGTTCCCGTCCTCCATGAGTTCACACTGAAGGAAAAGATAAATACACATTTAAAAAGATTCCAGAACAAGACTACATGTTCAGGTCACCAATAAGTGGTATAAACAACAAGCACTGTTTTATCACCTCTGGAATTCTCATTTCTAAAATGCATCTGGATTTTAAAACAGCTTTGATTCAGCTGTCACAGCTGAAGGTAAACATGATCAGTGTTGTCCTGTCAATCAAGACAAGGCTCCTGTGTGGGACATGCTCCCCCAAGATGCATCTGATCGGAGGCCCACAGTGTAAGTTTGCAACATCAACACAATACAGTGGGATCTCAGTGCCAAGAGGACCAAGGGTATGAAAACTGAAAAAGCCAAAGAATAAAACGAATTCTGCAAAGGTACGGAGTGAAGGCTGCACAGTGAGAAGAGGAGGATGAGTATGCACCTCTTTACTTCAGAGGCTCTTTTCCTGAAGAGCTAGAGGTTGTGAGGGTCCACAGAGAACATGGTTGCTATTTTTTCTAGATCCACTTCCTAAAACTGCTAGCCACAGAATGGATTATTCCTCCAAAGAAGGCTCTCCAGAAAGACCAAAACTTGGGATTCTGCAGCACCAAAGCTTGCAAGAACAACGTAAAAGTGTTGGCATGACAGAGGTGTCTGCCAAAATCCATTCTTCCTCTCTGTCACTGCAACAGATTTGTGGCTGGGCACAAGGCTGCCCAGCTAGACTCCATGTCCCAGCCTGTGTTGTGTACACGAGGCAGCTGGGTGACTAAGCTCTCTCCAGTGCAGGTGAGGTATGCCACTTTCAGGTGTAAAGATTTTCAGGTCTTATATTTAGGCACATACTCCTCGATAGTTTCTTACCATTTGCAACACAGCTTCAACTGCATGCACATAAGGAAGACACCCTAAGGGATGGCAGATTATTAATGTGAAAGGCTCATGAGTGTCAGAATGTCTGTGAAGTAGAACTACCCTGCTGCCCTGACCCACTTACCTTAGGACTACTGCATGAAAGAGAAACAAACTTCAATGTTCTTAAAACTAGTTTAGTGCTGGGGCTTTTTGGTACCGTGGCTTAATCTTTATCTAACAATGTTCGTGAGGAAATACCATGTACTAGTTATCCCATTCCACCCATCCAATTTCAAAAACCCTATCTAAAAGATAAACTCCATCTTGGAAAAACCAAAACAAAATTGCCATTTCTCATGCTCATCTGCATTCTGTGGTCATAGCCTTGTAGAACTAGAAATTCAGTCATTCAGTAAACTTTTTTGAGCACGTACTATCATATAAAAGGTATTATGCTATACACCATATAAAAGGTATTCTGCTATACACTTTTAGCGATACAAAAGTCAATGGGAGGGAGAAAAAGCCAATGAAACCCTTCCTGGGTCAGGCCTCTGGACTACATGCTATTTACCAAGAACTTAAGCTCAAGGTCTTCTTCTCTGCCCTATCTCCAGAACTTTGCAGTGCCTTTTGCATAATAGGCACTCAATAAATATTTGTTAGATGAATGAATTAAGAAATCAACGAATTTGTCTTGTCCTCCATGAACTCATCTAACAGGGGAAAGAGAAAACAATACAATATAGTACCGCTCACATCATAGGCATGCAATAGCTTACTGGATTTCAGAAATGTATGAATGGATGGATGTATGAACATCAAACACCACGATGGCAAGTGCTATAGAGGAGCTGGAGGAATTAGAATGAGGAGCTGGAATTTGCCATGAGCTCTGAAGGATGATTAGGAGGCAGCCAAACAAACAAACAAACAGAAAAGGAATCAAGAAAACATGTAGCAGCCATGTGGTGTGAACTTGTTCACTGTGAACAGTTTACTACGACTGAACTATGGTCAGAGGAACACAATGCACAGCACTAGCACTCTTCTGATTTGACTTCTATTGCTTCCATTAAGTAAGCCCGGCACTGTACTCTTTTCTTTAGCATTTGCATTACCCCACTTGCTTACCACGCACTGCTATGAAACCAGAGCTCCCCTTCTTTAACTCCCAGATTTAATTTTCATTTTTTAATCTAAAATCAGGATTTATTTGACTAATTCAGGCAAGTCCTCTATCATATAAGCAAAAGAGTCTCAGGTCAGAAGGAATCTCACATGTCACCAGATAAATATTCTGGGAAGTCATTTATTTTGATCAGCTATAGTTACATCTCCTCTGCAATCACATGGAATTTCCATCTTTCTCTCGTGGCACTTTGCGTTTTGTCTCCGTGTATTTGTTGACATATGCATTCTTGCTCTTCCACTGGACTACATACTCTTTAAGTGCAACCTACATTCTTCTTTATCTCATATTCCTCCAAAGTTCAATAATCGAAGGCGCTGCATGAAGTCCCCTTTTCACCCAATCCCAGCAGCTCTAGCAGTCTCTGTCCAGTCCCCTCCAGTGCTCATCCCTGGGTACAGCCTCACTGTCACCATCAATCAAGCTGCTGCAGCCTCTCTGCTAAAGCCCACACTCATGCCACAGGCAGAGCCTCCCTCCTGTCTTAACACTGATGATGCCCCACTGTATCTTTTGTTCACCTCCATTCCTACTTTACAGATTAGGGTTAATACACCCAAATGTCAAAAACAAATTGAACAAGTTCCAAATAAACAATCCCACTTATAAACTGCAAAATGTCTGTATTTCAGAAACCGTCAGATTTCCCTACAGATGTTTTAAGCCTACAGTCATCAGTGGCCTTTCCTGTCCCATCTTTTGTTCCTCTGACAAGGTTCGTGTGCTTCCTTCAGACTTCCTGTTTGAATAACCACACGCTTGGGTGTTCAAACTCCCATGTGTCCATTATTCATCATAAAAGGGACCTGAGGAAGTAACCAGGCGGTTGAACACAAAATGATGTACGAACAAAAACAGCTGTGTGTTAGCAGGAGGGACAAAAAGACAGCAGGGATCTAGGCAAGGCTGGGAATTTCAAAAACAAGTTCTCTTTAGTCAGGCATGGTTAAAAGCCTGCTGATTCTTAGCATTAGTTGCCCATTTCTAATTGAAAATCTCTAGAGATGTGAATAAGTCTATTTTTAGTTACTTCCAGAGTCTCATCCCCAATACCACCCTTATCAATGGCCTCCCTCAAGGCAGCAGAGTTTCCTCTCCTCACAGAAATGTCAATTCCAACTCAAAAGGTTTCACAACAAATTTAATACCTATTCTATTTCCCAATCCAAAAAGCAGACACTCCCTCCCTTTCCCAAGGGGCTCTGAAAGGAAAAACAGAGGAAAGCACAGATACAGACACCCAAGAATACTCAAAAAGCTGCACGGAAAACAAGTCAATACACTCCAAACATCTGGAAAGTATGTTAATTTCCAGAATCAGTCCATCTTTTTGATGGCCTGGATTCACCATCAATGTCTGTGCCAGGACATGAGAGTTTTAAAGTAGACATAAGTTTAAAACCAAAACCCTACTAGAATGACTACAAAACTGAATGATCCCCAAGTTCATCAGGAGTCAATACTAAGTTATTTCTTGGTGTGTGGCAAAAATGCTGGGGGAAAAAAAACAATAAACAAACCAGCTTGAGCTTCTAAAGCAATTCCGAAAAAGTAAACAAATTTTATTACAGCTGCATTACAGATGTTCCCACAAACTTTCATAATCTGTAGAATTTTAAGAATTTACAGTCTCCAACAGACTTTCTATCCCATGAACTTATCTAAAATACTCACCATAAATTCAAAACTATGTGCAGAGCTGCTCCAAAAGTTAATCCAAAACACTCAAGCCCACTGAACATGACCCTTTTCCCATAGAGAGGCACTCACATGACCAAGGCAATCAAAGCACACCATTGCTCTTTTGGTTTCTGAAAGAGCAATTTTCACCTTTAGTTCTTTGCTTCTTCCCATCTCCAAAAAGAAAACACAATTTCAATGAAAATTTCAGGATGCTCATCTCTATTTAGCATTAAAAAAAAAAAAATCTAAAAATGTAGTAACATCAAAACAGGTGGAGTCATCAGTCCTATCAGAATAAGGTATATAAGCAGTAGAAAGCAGCACAGATGTTTATCTCGGGTTAGATAAACTGCTAAACCAAGACAATCAAGGCAACCATACCTACCTTAACTTCTTTGGTAAGAGATTAAAACAGGACCCCATCCCTAAAACATGTTTTTATAGCTTAAACTTTCCTAAGTTTCTTTCCAACTCCAAAATTTGATGATTTTATTATTCTAGTTAGCCATGTATTTTTAAAAGTCCAGTGGATGCCAACATTCCAGAAAACTAAGTCTAAATACTATAAGGAATAGGTTCAGAAAACTTAAACTCAGTATCTTCATCTAATCATCTAATACTGCCAAATTACTATAATTTATTCCTTACAGCTTTTGCTAATAAAATGATCATGGATTTTGAGAACATGTGGGCAGACCATTTTGTCTCTAATTAGGATTTGCGCTTCCAGGTCAGGAAAACATCACTTCCCAGTCCCTGCCAAGTGAAAACTCAAAAAAAGCTGTTCACCTCATTGCATCATGCTGTCACTATCCCTTTCTAAAAACTGTGATGCTCTTCTCTTGGAAATTGTTGGGATTCTTTCATTCTCTCTGAAGAAAGTTGATGGAAAAGCTCTGAGAAAATATTTATGCTTCTATACTTTACCAACTGGCAAAAAAAAAAAAAAGCCAACTGAAGCATGGTGGGGTAGTCAGGGGGCATTTTAAACCCAACCCAACACTCAGCCCTCCGAGTGCAGGAGTGGGTGCCGACCCACCCATCCTCCCCCCACCATAAGAAAAGAAATTGAGCATGAACATTTAAAAATCATCGCTGCCTAGTATGATGACATAACCACACTGATCACAGAAATGCATATAATTTATACAAAACATGTCTGTAAAGAAAGCAGAAAAAGTGGGGCAGTGATTCAGTAATACTGAGTACATTTAATCAGCCAACTACACTTGTAAAATTCTAGTAAGAAGAGTTTTGACCTTTTTCTAAAGGTTTTTTCCTAGAAAAACCAATCCTAGAATGGTAAATTCTAGAAGTAGAGGTAGAGTGTAGTGGAGGAGCAACATAAAATACATTATATGTTTTAAATGGAAGCTATGACTCCCCCTTCTTCAAAGATAAAGCAAAAAAAAAAATCATATATATGGTATTTAAGGAAAAAAAAATATATATGGTATTTAAGAATCTCCTGATTGAACCTTAGCTCAGCAACACTATGATGAAACTAAAGAGAAAAAGGGGGAAAGGGAAAGAGGAGGGGAGAGGAGGAGGGAGGGAGAGAGAGATTTATATATTTATAAATTCACATATGCAGAAGTCTAGGGGAATTGCATTACTTCTGAGCCTAAAAAATGGAAACAGTGACAAAGAAAGCTCCTGGGACCACAGTCATTATCTATCCACCAATCGATAAAAGGTGGATTAGACCTATTCAGTTAGCAAATTTGAACAACAAGGGGGATGGGGACGACCCACCAAGCCAGAGTTAGCATTTACTTGGAGCAGAGGGAAAAGAACTAGAACCCGGAGACAGACTATGCAGCCTTATCTTTAATGATGTCAGATAAGCAAGCAACTAAGCTCAGCAATTCTCAACAACCAGAAAGGAGTGGTGGATAAGGTAGAAAGGAGATAAGGTGGTATTCCCCTGCATTAAGTAATGCACCGACCACCCTTCAGGAAATGGCGTAAGGTACACTTTTGCTATCAGCAGACACTGACAAAACCCAGGACCTCATTCTGAAATTCAATAAATTCCTTAGAAATTCCTAGCGGCATTAACAACTAAATATCATACAACTAGTCCAAGTATCCAAAACCTAAAATTCTTCCATTGAAAACAATCCTCTGTTCTTCACAAGTCAGCGTATAGCCCTTTTTAACAGAAGCAATCCAAACTCAGAGCTCCTCGAGCAAGGTCTATCAGAGAAACAGGCTTAGTTTTCCGGTTTGAGATACAGCGCTTTCACCTGACCCCCCAATTTAAGGTCCTTCTATAGTTCTCTATCACTTATCAGGTCTGACCTAACATGGCAGAGTGGCAAGAGCATAATGTATGCACCACAGCAGGTCTGGATTCCAACCTAAACTTAACCTGCGCAACCTCAGAGAAGTCACCTGTCGTACTATTATTCCACAGGGGACAACAATAGTTCTCAAGAATTCAAAGAGGTAGCCAAGAGGCACTCAACAAAAGGTAATTCACGTTCTTTTGCCACCCAGTTTGCAAGCTCCTCTCCTCCCCAGAGCCCATCCAGCAGCAAGCCCTCATTACTGCATGAAAGGCCAATCATGCCTTCACCATTACCTGGTTACTTTTAGATCTTTATTCAAACAACTCACCCTTCCTGGAAAGTCATGTCCATTACTTTTGAGACCCAAGAAGCGTTTCTTGGTTGACTTCAATCCACCCTCTTCAAAATGCTCTGCAGGTACTCCCTCAGCACTTTAAATAAAGTTCCAACTGAGTTATTTTTCCTGTAGATGAATGCTTTTGTCTTATCTCCTTAAACACAGCACAAATGACCTCAGGACAAAGAAGGTGTCTTCAACATCTATCATAACTCACACATCCCCTATTATGATGCCCATAAAAGAGGACTTTCTCCCCAGCTGTCTTACTTACACAAGACCTTCGTTCACTCATTAGAATCACGATACAACAAGCTCATCTCATTTTGAGTGAGTAGGTCTTTTCGCTTTGTTGGAAATACTTCACAGTTTCCTAATCTTCTTCAAGAAAGCCACCCATTTCAAGCTGCACACTTCTTATTTCTAAAAGGCTTGGTAAGAGGAAGCCTCTACTTAGTACATGTTAAGGAATGAAGATGGGTCTTCATACGTAATTTGTGGAACATCTAGTTTTGACCACAGAAATTAAATAGCAAGTTACATGAACACCAGACACGGTGACCAGAGCACATGCCATGCAGAGATGTTCTTAAAGAATTCTAGGTCGGGTGCAGTGGCTCATGTCTGTAATCCTAGCACTCTGGGAGGCCGAGGTAGGAGAATCCGTTGAGCTCAGGAGTTCCAGACCAGCCTGAGCAAGAGTGAGACCCCCATCTCTACTAAAAATAGAAAAATCATCCAAGCGTCGTGTCTCGAGCCTGTAGTCCCAGCCACTTGGGAGGCTGAGGCAGGAGGATTGCTTGAGCACAGGAGATGGAGATTGCTGTGAGCTAGGCTGATGCCACAGCACTCTACCTAGGGAAACAGATTGTGAGTGTTTATAAAAAAAAAAAAAAAAGAAAAGAAAAAAAACAAAAAGAAGAATTCTCTAAACCTGCAGCAAAAACCAGAAACTTACCATTTTACAACATGAAACCATGAAGCATCAACCAAACCACTCCCTGCTTAAAGTAAGGTGAGACAAGCAGAGGACTGACTGCTCTTCCCACAGGTGCCCACGCTCCTCTTCCTGCAGCTTCCATCAGGCTTGCCTGAGCCCTTGCAGGAGAGCACCCTGCAGGGACTTCATTTCAAGTGCGCTCATAACTCTGTTAAAATCAGGGGGTTCACTAAACAAATACGTGTTAATGCCTACTAATGCCTCTTCTGGTAAAGAGGAGAAAGATGATAAAAGAAAAAAAAATTTTTTTTTGAGACAGTCTTGCTCTGTCGTCCGGGCTAGAGTGCTGTGCCTAGCTCACGGTAACCTCAAACTCCTGGGCTCAAGCAATCCTCCTGCCTCAGCCTCCCAAGTAGCTGGGGCTACGGGCGCATGCCACCATGCCCAGCTAATTTTTTCTATTTAGTAGAGATGGGGTCTCACTCTTGCTCAGGCTGGTCTTGAACTCCTGACCTTAAGCGATCCTCCTGCCCAGTCCCCCAGAGGATTACAGGCATGAGCCACTGTGCTCAGCCCGAGAAAATGTATTTTAGATGATTAAGCCTGAAATTCTGTCCTCTCCAGACATGGTGGTGCACACCTGCAGATCCAGCTACTCAGGAGACTGAGGCAGGAGGATCCCTTAACCCCAGAAGGCTACAGTGAGCTATGATGGTGCCAATGCACTCCAGTCTAAACAACAGAGTGAGACCCTGTCTCTAAACAAACAAACAAACAGAAAAACAAAATCACCTATATTTTGTACTATCATTGATTAAAAGTTTCTTTTTTTAATTTGAGGGATAATTTATACAATTGAAGCATACAAATATTAAGTGTATAGTTCTGAATTTTTATACCTATATAATCTCCACCCAGGTCAAGATATAGAACACAAAATCAGAACTATAAAGGAAAAGAGAAAAAAAGAGAGAACGGTCATTAATGTGTCTCTAAAAACAGGTACCTATTAATCACTCTGGTTAGCTGAAACCTTTCCCTATACCGTACTGATTTATCATCATAAAACAAATGTATTAAGTCACTAACTTTATACAAGACCATGTACCAAATTCGAGAAATTAAAAAAAATGTGAAGGCTGATTTTGAATTAATATTTCTGCCAACTTTAAAACAAAAAGATTTGCATTCATTGAAGTACAGAAAAGAAAAAAAAGACAAAACAAAGAAGATAAAATAACAAAAATAACAAAAAAGAATAAAACAAAAACCTAATGTTGCTTTCAATATAACAGGAAGCAGCCACAGTTGGAAACAGAGTAAAAGAAGGGAGCTGAGGCAATATAACTCCTAAAGTTTTAAGAGAAATAATGGAAATCACCTAATTCATCTCCCAGCTTTGCCACAAGGCTCCCTTCTCACAAGAGATCTGAGAGCGCCCTTGTCTAAGAAAGAGATAAATCTGCTTTATTCTATTTCATGAATATGCAGCTGCACAGGGCACCACACTGACCGGGCCCAGTTATTTTGGGCTAGCCCCCTAGAAGAGCACATGGAAAGAAAAGCAGATGTACTTAATCAGTGCCAACCAGTCTGGTGCCATACTCTAAAACCTCAGGAACATTTCTACGAATGAGTTTTCTGGTAACCCCTTTAGCGAGCGGTCAACTATAGGCCCCAATGAGCAAACATTTAACTTTATCATTTTACAAGAAAGGATATTCTTACAAATCCCAGCAGGACCCTCTTACGCAAGTCTCAGAGTAAGCAACCAAGGCAAGGTAACAGAATCAGCGCACAATCATACTGAAATTTTACCCTTCGAAACCGGCAACTGAAAATAAGAGACAATTTATTTTTCAAAATCTTCCAAGAAATGTTGAGCAGTAAAAATAAACAAACATCTCTGCTCCAAACTCTTGACACTTTTCCCTAAAAGCCAAACAGAACACTGGTAGAACTGTCAATTAAGCACAGCTGGACACAAGGACCAAGTAAAGAAGCATCTGTTGGTTCTGCTGTTGACTCCAGGCAGATCCGTGATTACTGTTCATCTGCCTAACCATTTTAATGTGGGATACAGTGGGCTGAACTGCACTCTGCATTTGCAATTCTTCACCATCCTGAAGAGAGGGCATACCCTAGTATGCCTATCTTCTAATTCTACTCATAATGAATTATTAAACTGAAAATGATGCCATAAACAAATAAGCAAATAAGATACTTCATTGTAACCTTTCCCCTCAACTGCTTAATAAATCCCTTTAAGAATCTATTTGAACAATGAACATGCAAATATATGTATATTTTATTTATTGCAGACAGAGTCTCACTATGTTGCCCAGGCTGGAGTGCAGAGGCTATTCTTAGGCACAAGCATAGTGTACTACAGCCTCGAACTCCTGGGCTCAAGGGATTCTCCTGCCTCAGCCTTCCTAGCAGCTGAAACTACAGTATATATACATTTTAAATTTGCTTATGTCCATTTCTGAAGAAAAAATACAAATTAACATTAAAGTTTCAGAAATATATGTTTACATTTGAGAATTCATGAACAGTTTTCTCATAAAAGTTATCTAGGCTGACTTCAAGTCATACAACAGTTTAATTTTTACCCAAAAAAGGTCATACATCTTTCAATTCCATATCAGTTCCTATAACTTAGTACTTTTTTAAAAAGTTACAGAAATAACCACATACTACACTTAACATTAGCTACTACAGTGGCATATACCTCATGAAAATGGAGAGATGGCACTGATAAAAATAAACAAGCTCAAAAGTGTTGATCTGAAGAATTTAATGTGCAATGTTCTAGACTTTTATAATTCAGGCAATCATTTATTCCCTCACTCTACATATATTTATGGAACGCTGTGCCAGGGAAGTTGCATTGGAGATAGGGTGCCTGCAGCCTCCACCCAAATGGTCATTAAGTGAGTCCTCTCTGTGCTTGCATCGCTCACTTAGAACTTATTACATAGCATGAACATACTGCTCTGGAGCATAGGTCACCAAATTTGTGCTGTGAGGGCCAGACAGGAAATATTTCAGCCTTTTTGGGCTGGGACATATGGAGTCTGTTGCTATTACTCAACTCTGCCCTTGCAGTGCAAAAACAACCACAGACAATGCATTATTAAATGGCCTAAACTGTGTTCAAATAAAACCCACCAGGTACTAAAATTTGAACTTTCATGTAATTTTCATGTCACAAATGCTTCTTGTGATTTGTTTCCAACCAATTAAAAATGTACAACCATTCTTCACTCATGGCCCATACAAAAACAGGTGGCAGGCCTGGGCTGGATTTGGCTGGGAGGGCTATAATTTCCCTACTCCCTGAGTCTAGAGACATAGGTCTCCACGTGTAGACTTCATGTAAGCATGAGGTCAGGGCAGTGTCCCATGAATCACTGTACATCCAGGAATTTGTGTGGTGCTAGGGGATAGCAAGCAATTAGCAACTTTTAGTTATTCTTAATTGAACTAAAAGATGACCAAGTCCCATCCTGACCTTGTCTTCAAAGACCTCATGGTCTAGATAGAAGCAGAGAAACAGACAAACAGATAACCCTATGTGATAAGTGCTCTGATAGATACGTACAGAGTAGTAAGAGTGGGACACCTAATCCTGGCCAGGCAGTGGGGCAGAAAGAGGGGAGAAGGGGAGAGACAGAGAAACTGGGGAAGGAGTTCTGAAGGTGCTGACATCTCGGAGGTGTTCCAAACCAAAGAACAGCCCTTCGGCACGCTAAGTGACAAAAGATAAGCCTAGAGGTTAAAAAGGTCCAGATCCTTAAAGTACCTTGTATACCATGCCAAGGAGTCTGGACTCTATCCTAAAGGCTTGAGAAGCCACTACAGAATTTTTAGCTGGGTAATTAAGTTTGCATTTTAGAACCATCACTCAGTCTTAAGTACAGCTGCCAAATACAAGAGGCAAAACTGGTGGCAGAAAGACCACCAGTTGGTTAAGAGGGTGTTGCAGTAATTCAGGTGAAATTCAATGGGGACCTACAGCAAGGCAGAGGCAAAGAGGATGGAAAGATAGGCATTCAAGAGACATAGTGTCTGGATATAGGTAAGAGTGCAATCTTGGACAGATGATAGTAAGAATGGGTTTCGGGAAAGAAAAGAGTGGAGTTACAGCTGCCCAGAACTGACCCGTCTCACAGCAGGGGGTACTATCCGCTCACCAAACATTATAATCTTTACTGATAAGAGCCTATCAAGCACCGTAATCTTTCAGGGAAGACTTGGGAAAAACTGGTTGAGAGCCTAAGTGTTAGACAGCAGTGCTCTTCATTGAGATAGGAATACCAAAAGAGCTTTGAGTTGGGTGAGACAATAAGGAGTGAATTTTGGACACGGTCTCTGGACAACCCAAATTGACCATATGCAACAAGTCTTCGGGCCTGGAAAAAGCTGACTAGAAGTACAAATTGGAATTTATAAATTTGCAAATGAAAGATGAGTTCATTCAGGGAAAGTGAATAGCATGGAACAAGGAATCCAGGAACATAAGTAAAAAGGAGCAGAAAGAGAAAAAAAGAAAGAAAATCAAAGGAGCCCGGTATCTCTGACTCAGTGTGTACATGAAATTTTACTTTAAAGTTGGTCTGGAATAAATCAGACATTTTTTTGACAGATTTGTTAGAAAAGCTACAAGCTGCAGGGGCTAATACAATCAATTAAGGAGTCAAACACCTACCTCCACCATGACTTTTGGCAAATCACGACCTCAGGATACTAAACTTTGCCTTCACTGAGCTGTGAAAAATCTAACTGGTGTTCAACTGGGAGCTTTATAAACTGTAAAACATTATACATTCACACTTGATTTATTATTGTAACGCCATTACAACTGAATGTGTAAATTCCATCTAATAGAGCATAAGCTTCTGAAGACAAGACCCTCAATCTTCTACACCTTTTTATCACGTACCGTGGTATGTATTTCAGAGGTATTTTAAAAATGTTTCTGGAATATGTGGCAGAAACATGAGAATGTATGCATGGGGAAAGGCGTGTGTAGTAAGAGTCAAACCCAACTTCTTAAGATGATTTAGAATTGAAATAGTCAAACTTTATTCTTCCCACAAATGCAACCAATGACAAACTGATAGAGGAAGGAGGATGCCTGATAGCCCCAACTTCTTCCCTACAGTGTAAATTCTTTTCTGAAATGTCCTTAGAATGGAGAAGGAATTTGCAGAAAAAGCAGTGAACTGCAGAAAAGGAAAACAGCCAAAAGCAACTTCATAAAACTGTGTGCAACAACTCCTGGTCATTAAAGAAGAGCTCCCTAACTTCTCAAGTTGAAACCTGCAAAATGTAAATCAGGCCTTTGTGAGACAAACTAAAATAGTGTCCCCTCAGGGTGCACAAATACCACAGTGAAGTCACCAGAGTGAGCTATTCCCTGACATAGTCAGAACCTACCATGCAAAGGTTTTCCTGGGGAAAAAACTGCTATTTGTTCCACGTTAAATACATACTCATTAAAAGACCAAACAGAATAAAAGGCAATATCCTTATATATCAATTATTCTCATTTACACAAATAAAAAGAATATTCAGATATAGATTTAAAAGATTCATTTAATCACTATTCATTCCTAAAGTTTATGAGGAGCTTAGAAACTAATCTGGTCTCAGTGTTAATTTTAGGAGTTCCATAAACTTTGACTGAGTTGGTTTTATAAGCACTCTTTTCATTAATCTAATTGTTTTTAGAAAGAGGGAAAGCTACCTTTCTCCAAGATGAAGACCCTCTCTGCCAAGTTTCCATCCACAATGATTATCAAATTCATTAAAGGGGCTGTTTCATAAAAGGCAAATCCTCAGCTACAATCTTACTTTCAACTACCCCAAGGATACTGATAAAACTTATTATGACTTATTATCATAAGACATAAAAGTCAAACTTTTTAACAGCAATTAAATAATCCATATAGAAGTTAGGAGAGAAGACCCAGAAATCAAAGGCAAAACAGGACTTCTTTTTAGACAAGAGTGCCTGGCTGAGATTTCCCGCCACAACAGACAGAAAGCACAGTTCTGGTTCCCACAGCAACTTTAACTCTTTATATCTGAGGATGCGTGACACCCAGCACCCTGGATTACTGTATATGGTGCTTAAGACTTGGCTGCTTTCAGAAACAATGCTAATTTTCCCAGCTTTTGTACAGCAAGTGATGATACTGGTACAATGATCTAATTTGTACTTGCCATCTGTTAAAATATGCCTCAGCTCCCCCAAAAAGTACCAGTTAAAATGATCATATAATTTTATATACACATGTGTATGCATGAAAAATTTCTGAAGAGTTATACAAGAAATTGAGAACGGTGGTCTCTAGGGCACGGAGCTTATTAGCAGCTAGAGATAAAGAGACTCGCTTGTCATTACCCTTAATGTTTGAATCTACCATATCATGTTTCATTCTTATAATTTTAAAAAGTGACTTATAATCAGTGCCCAAACATGTATGTTTCTTGTAACTACATAAGTGTGACCTGCTTTTGCTTATTTTAAATTTTACTGTGTTAAGTTCAACATCAAAAGGCAGGCTAGAAAAGTGGTGGTTAGACCCAGCTCTTTCACACTGCTCATTTCCAGTTCCACATGCTCTGTAAGGGCAAAGCACAATATGCATCACTTGTTTAAGGGTATGTGAAATTTGAACTGGATGGGAGATTTACTAGATGCACAAATAGTCATGGTGCTTGAATTCATGGGAAACAGTTAGCCACATACAGCCCCTGCAGTAACTGGAGTTCACACGGTAACACATAAAGCTTTGCCTACTTGTCATAAATTGTCTGCTAACACACATGTATAGATATATCCTTGTCATTAACAAGAGAGGAAGGCAGAGAGAGAGTAAGAGAAAGAACCATCAACCCCACCACACACAAATCCCTCCCTCCTTCCTCCACCACACACAATTTCCTCCAGGACATCATTTCTGATCCAAGAACAAGTACAATAAATTCTAGTCAAGTTCTTATAAATTGTCTAACTAAAAAGTTTAAAGTACATACTTTTACAGTTAATCACAATACTTACACGAAGATAATTTTTTTAACTTATGAGTTTTAAACTCATAGCTTTATAAACTTCACTTAGCAAGAATATTACCAAAAATTGAGGAATTTTTCAGCAAAAACAAGTCCAAACATATAACATTTTTAGAGCAAAAGAGTCGTGTTAGAGTCCTAACAAGGTGAACTCTAAGATCTCTTTTGACCTTTTAACCAACAAGACCCAAAGTTAATATATCTGCCTCCAGGTAGTAGCAACCTAACTTGACTGATATTGACTTACTCTACTATATTAGCTTTGCAACAGAGAAGTAACCACTGAGTAATCTACCTCTGCAACCACCAGAAATAACCTTTAGCTACATAATGCCTACAACAGAAAACTGAGAGCCAAGACTGACAGCTCCACCTTTATCTAAACGAGAGATTGTTGTTTAGAAATTTTCAATTAAATCCAGGCACTTTAGAAATCAGGCGATATCTTTTCTTTGAAAATTTTAAAATTTGAAAATAAGACATCAAAAATATTCAGACTTGAACACTGAAACTTTAACAAGTCAAAATTTAAACAAAAATACCTGGATATAAATTTCAAAAATAATTTTGCCAACTTAAAAAATATAACACTTAGAAGAAAATAGTTTAAGAGATTCCTCACAGATCTTAGGAAACTCTGAATCTCTTTCTTTAGAAAGGCACCTACCTGTTTAAGACACTACTACTTCTATACATTTCCAATACCTTAAAAAAACTGAACTCAGTACAGTTTTCTAGTTCAATCTCTGAAAAACAGGAGCCTCACAGTTTTACGAATTCATTTTCAAAATGTTTCATCTGCCTAATGACTTATCTACAAATATATATAAAACGGAATTCACTACACAGGTGCTAAATACCACTGCTTTTCTAAAACTTATTCTACACACAGTAATTTAATTTCACTTTTCAAAGCACTTTTTGTAAGTCATATTCTTTCTCTGGAATCTTAATACTTATATGAAATTTAGTGTACCAGAGAGCAGTGGAATGAAAAATACAAAATCATGATCAAAAGAATCATTTGCCCACAAAATGTTCCTTTCAAACATGCCCAAATAATGTTATTAGCCTCACAGAACTACCCTGTTTTGACAGAAGAATGGCTTGGGGCAGTCTGTTCACTCTAGAAGTTCATTAGTACCAGCTACCGGTAAAATCAAGTCTCCCAATACAATGAGGAGTGAAGTGTCACAAATCAAATGTCATTTTCTCACACATAGGTTACTCTGCTAAACGCAATAATGAAATCTGCTTACTTGTATATCTCGATGATGAAGAAGAACTTACCTAGATCAAACATTATTTTTGATACTTTCAGATGCACATGCCCATCTTCATCCACTGCCCTGCCATTAAGTTTTTTATACATTCCTTTCCTGATTTCTAAAGGATCACATATACATGTTTCTACACTTACTGTGAATTAAAGCAAAAGGGAAGACAGTAAAAGCGAGCCTAAAACCAGGGACAAAACTCTGCCCAGCAATTACAGTGAGTGCACTTCCTTTTGTTTTCTCTGTACCAGGATTAGCAGAGGAATAGCTATGTGGCTCTTAATTAAAGCTGAACAGCTCTAAAGAACAATAAATTCAAAAGTGAATTTCTATTTTAATTACACCTAAGCAATACAGGCGGTAGAAGCATTTGCTTCCCACAAACTCCATTAACACAACAGAGTAAACGGCAACCACCCTAAACCCTGGAGAGAAAGACTTCTAAACATTTTAAAGGCAAAAGTGTTTAAGGTGGACCTTCTTGTTCTAGATTCAAGAAGGCGTTGTGATGGCCCCGCTAAGAAAGAGAAAAATAAGGATGGGAGTTTTTGATTAACACTTCAGGAAAAAGGGACCAAAATCCTAACAGCAGAAATGGCAAATAATCAGGGAGCGAGAATCCCGTTAAGTTAGAAAGAATAAGAAAGCAAAGAGAGATGCTAGCAGAGCGTCTTGGCCCTCACGGGATGTTAGAAACTAGATTTAAAAAGTTGGGGAAAGGAATTTCTGTGTGGCCCATGCCGGGGAGCAGAAAGCAGCATGTGGCTGTTTGGGCCCCTCAGGTTGGACCAGGGGATGGAGACAGTCCGGGAGCTGGGCTGTTGGCGAGCAGTAGTAGGGGACAGGGCTGTCACCGCTTACCCAGGTGCAACGTGAGGTTGATGGAGTTGGGGTACTGCACCCCGGCCAGCATGGTCTGGCTCTGCCACCAGGTGGTGTCGGCCTGGTTGTTGTAGTCGGTCAGGAAGGCAGCCCCGTGCTGCAGGTGGGGCTGCCCGGCGTCGCACAGGTGACAGGACTTGGTGACCCCGGTCACCCCGGTCTGCACACAGTACTCCTCAGGCGGAGTCCCACACGTGTTGGTGGCCACCACGGTCACGTTGAAGGCGGCGTTGACGAACTCGGGCATGCAGCGCTGCGGCCGCCCGCCCTCGTCCGCGCACTCGTCCATGGCTGCCCGGACGCAGCGCGCCGCAGCGGCCGCCAGCAAGACCAGCACGGGCCACAGCCGCCCCCGGGGCCGCAGGGCCGACGCGGCCCGCTGGCTGCCCCTCATCGCGCCGCCCGCGCGCTGGGCCACGGCGAAGCAAGGGCGCCGGCGCGTTCCTCTCGCCTAGCGGCGTCCCCCGGAGGCCGCTCCGCGGGCTGTGCCTGGGGGCCGGGGCCGGACTCTCGGGGCGGGCGCTGGTGGCGGCGGCTCGCGCCGGAGAGACTGGCGGGTGGGCGCCCCTAGCGAGAACCGCGCGGCTCACTAACCACTGCCGCGCGCCGCCTCCGCGCCTCCCTCACCCACCCTGGACGCAGCCCGCACTCGCCGCCGACCCCCGACTTCCTCGCGCGTGCCCGAGCGCGCGCTCCCGGGAGGAAGGAGGAGTGGGTGGGGTCGGCAGGGTGGGGTCCGGGCGAGGAGAACGCCCAACCCCAGCCTCCGCTCGGCAGCTCCCGCGGCCCTCGTAGCTGTTCCCCCACCCTCCGCGCCCCACGGGCTGCGCGTCCGCCCCGGCGACTCGAGGCGGCGGCGGGGGCGGGGGCGACAGAGGCAGGGGCGGGGGCGGCTCGCGCTCGGGCCCGCGGCGCGCGACCGGCGGGGGAGGGGCGCGAGAGGTGGGCGGGGAGCGGGGAGGGGGAAAGGGGGCGGGGGAGGGCGGCGGGGCGGTGCATGCCGGGAGGGAAGGGGAGGCTTGCGGAGCCCCGACACCCTGCGCCGGGGTCCTCGGGCTCCGCGTCCCCGGAAGACTCCGCAGCAGGGGAGGGGGCAAGGAGGGGGCCTTAAAGGGGCGACGCCGGGCCAGTGCGGTCGCCCAGGGTCGGGGGCTCGGGCCAACGTGCGCAGCGGCAGAGGGTCCCCGCCTGGCCAGGTGTCGGTCCTCGGTGCAGCCCGGCCGCTGCCCCGGGGCCAGGACCCGAGGGACCCACCTCCAGCCCTCTCCGAGGAGAGATCCTGGGGCGTCGAGGGGGCCGACACGGTCCCTGGAGAATAAAGGGCCTGGTTGCAGCATCAGAATGAATTTTGCGAAGCGATTTCCTGCCGGTTAATTAAAGTGCGACCAGTCGTTTAACCGGGGCGAGGAAGGAAGTGAAAGGCTGGGAATGGAATGACATTTTTCCCCTGGGTACGCAGACCGGCTGCGGAATTCTTCCACTGCGCTGTTTGTGTTCTCCAGCTTGCCTTTAAAAGACTCGAAATTATCTGGATTCTGACATCCTCCTTTTCGGGCCTGCTGAGTCACGGAATATTCTCAGTGCCAGGATGACTCAGTTCACGGAACCCGAGCCAGAAGATCATGAGTTTTGGTCCCAGATCAGAACCTGGGCACTTCCCCAGTGCTGATAGGCAGGCGAAGACCGGGGCCCGCAGGGTGCTGGGTGCTGCAACCGGCCCCAAGTCTGCGGTGGTTAAACCTTTGGAGCCTCCAAGCAAAGAGGATGCACAAAGCGGATGAGACAGGAGACGGATTTTGGTTTTGCTTTGTTTTGTTTTTAACTTTTCAGGACCTTAATGGTAAAATGTGAATGATAAAATAACGCGACAGAAACAAAACAACACGTACTTGGTTTTTGACTCTGTAGCCCCGCTGAGATAGGAATAGTGGGAATCTGAATCAATGAAATAAGTGTTAGGTGACTGTGGTTAGGGTCAGTGTTAGCCCCAGAACTCCTAATCAAGAAGGCCTTAAGGCTATTGGCTGGATGAAGGAGGGAGGGTTACCTAGGAACTTGTTACATTGTTGAGCTTATTTAGCAAGCACATGGATCATTGTTGGTTTATTTGATGAGATGGGTGGAGATTATGCATGGCTAAAGGTCTCTAACCCCTCACTGTTGGCACCATTCCTTTGGGAGGATATAGTTATGGGGACTATAATAAGGTTTTAATTCTTTCATATTTGAGTTGAAGCAAAATAAATATATTCATTTATACCTAGATAGGATGATATTGTCTCTCTGTCCTTCCTTGTACTTGAGAACAATTGAGGGCATAGAGGACAGAGATAAGTATGTTAGTTGTAAATAAAGTTACAGATATTTGAAAGTATGTTCATTTCTATTTTAATAAATGTTAATGCATTTGCCTGATTATAAATTTTCAGTACTTCATTAGATATTGGCAAACCAAAGGGTAGGTCTCTTTTTGTTTCCCACCAACAGTCAAAACAGATAAGGTAAGGAGACCCCAAAGGCTGCGAAATTAACATAAATATGTGTCTTTGCCACTGCTCCCCTTTGGGTCCAAAATTAACTTCAGATTATTACTTACACAAATGTACCCATAATTTAATTACCAGAACCTATCTGATATTTGTAAAGCACGTAAAGATACTTTGAATTAATCTCTAAATTCTTTTGCTCCTGGGAATGTGTTACACTGACAAGAAGTATCCATTTTGAAGAGAGGTAAAGTATAACCAGCCAATGTGCTTAATGATAAAAATTTGGCTCCGTTGTTTGGATCTTGATTCAAACAAACCAAAGGTCCAAACAAAAAATTTAGGACGATTTGGAAAATTTGAACACTAACTAGATATTTCATGATATCAACAAATTAAGCATTTTAGGTACCTGGAGATACCACAGTTGACTAAAAAAAAAAAAAAAGTAAAGATGTAATTTTAAAAAAGGGGTGAGGGAGCCAGGCGCAGTGGCTCACACCTGTAATCCTGGCATTCTGGGCAGCTGAGGTAGGAAGATCATTTGAGCTCACAAGTTTGAGCTCAGGAGCAAGAGCGAGACCCCATCTCTACTAAAAAATAGAAAGAAATGATCTGGACAACTAAAAAAATATGTATATATATAAATTAGCCAGACATGGTGGCACATGCATGTAGTCCCAGCTACTTGGGAGGCTGAGGCAGGAGGATTGCTTGAGCCTGGGAGTTCGAGGTTGCTGTGAGTTAGGCTGACGCCATAGCACGGGCAATGTACATACATACATACACAAACAAACAGAATTTTTTAAAAAGGGGGGGAATGTATGTGAGATTTACTGCAATTTAGACTGTGTTTTTCAAAAAATTCCAGAGCCTTTTTGACACAAACTCTTGGAATCTTAAATTCTTGGAAACTCTATTATCTACTAAAGAGACATGGTGCTTAGAAGAATAATGTGAACATATGGGAAACGTTGGATTCAGGACCCTCAAAAGATGAACTTAGTGCCCAATCATTAGTGCCTCTATGCAAGAAAGGCAGGTTGAGGGGATATAGCTGTTTATTGCACAGGTGAGTGAGTGCCAAAAAAATTTTTTAAGTCCCATTTAGAACTCCAGAGAAAAGAGATTTCTCCCCATCAGGATCTATATAAATAATTTCAAGAAAGGATGCTGACTGACCTGGCTTTGGTCACCTGGCATACCCACCACTAGCCAGGTGAGTACAATAACATAATTAGCAGCCCACCAGAAAACTGTGGAGTTTGGGAACAGCTGTTCAAAGGAAAGGTTGCTGTTGCCAGAATGGGGCGGGTTACAAGGCAAGAAAAAAAAAAAAACCAGATGTCTACTACATCAGTATTTAGAATGTGATATAATTAGAAAAATAAGTTAAAAGTGTGTTTTGACCTTTCAAGATTGCAACTTTGTCCTTTTTTTCCTCTTACAATTACCAATGTATTTATTTTTCCATTCCTTAGTCTTTCTGACCTCACTTCCCCAAGCCTGAGCACCGCTATGCTATATACTTTATCTTTTATATTTAGAAATGCAACTTAAAATAATAATTACTACTAATTAATATAACAACATCAGCCTATGTTTACATACTCTTCTACACTCTTCAAAATTACACTGAAGCCGGAAATGTTATCACCTATATAGAGGTGAAGAGACTAAGACTCAAAGAGCTTAGGTAACCTCTGTAGACGAGTAGGAGGCAAAGTCAGGAAGACAGCCCGCTCATTCTGGCTCCCTGTCCAATGCCCTTTCCTTTTCTGTTGTGTACAGGTCATGATAGGGAAAAGGGTAAAGGAAAAGCTAGCTCACATTTCCAAAGTTTT
Organism: Avahi laniger; assembly: GCA_963575035.1. Taxonomy (NCBI): domain Eukaryota; kingdom Metazoa; phylum Chordata; class Mammalia; order Primates; family Indriidae; genus Avahi; species Avahi laniger. Next base: position 27,989 of record CAUYSK010052362.1, read on the forward strand.
TAGGTTATCAAATAAGAATTTAAAAATAGGGGAAAATTAATGTGATACTAGAAGAGAATGATAATATCCCCCTTGAAAGTTACAGTGACTACACATGATACTTTGTGTTAGGCTTATAGATCCTGCCTGGCTCCTTGGTACAAATCCAAGCATAACAAGATAAGATACCTTTTGTGGCTTTGCTCAGGTAAAGACAAGATTCCTCTTGTATGAGGTAAAACCCTTTCTTCCCACTCAGACCCATGCACCCAATTCTTTTTTTTTTTTTTACAGAATTGTCCAAACGCCTTTGTATTTTAAATATATTTAAATATTTTAAATTGACACATAATAATTATACATATTCATAGGGTACATAGTGATGTTTTGATACATACAACGTATACTCATCAAATCAGGGTAATTTGTCACCTCAAACATTTATCATGTCTTTATTGAAAGTTAAGAACATTCAATATCCTCTCTTCTAGCTATTTGAAAATATATAATACATTATTGTTAACTGTTGCCTACAGTGCTGTCTAGAATGCGAGAATTTATTCCTCTTATGTAGCTGTAATTTTATATCCTTTAACCAATTTCTCTCTCTAGCTCCTCTGGTTACCCTTCCTAGCCTCTAGTAATTGCTATCCTACTCTCTACTTCTATGAGATCAACTTTTTTAGCTTTCTCATATGAGCGAGAACATGCGGTATTTATCTTTCTTTTCCTACCTTATTTCACTTAACGTAATGTCTTCCAGGTTCATCCATGTTGCTGTGAATGACAAGATTTCATTTCTTATGGCTGAATAGTATTCCATTGTGTATATATGCCACGTTTTATTTATCTATTCATCTGTTGATAAACACTTAGGTTGATTCCATATCTTGGCTGTTGGGAATAGTGCTGCAATAAACAGGGATACAGATATCTCTTTGATGCATTGATTCCCTTTCCTTTGAATATTACCTAATAGTGGGATTGCTGGATCATGTGGTAGTTCTATCTGTAGTTTTTTGAGGAACTTCCATGCTGTTCTTCATAATGACTGTACTAGTTTACATTGCCACCAACAGTATTTAAGAGTTTCCTTTTCTCTGCCCATGCACCCAATTCAAGCCATCTTTATATTGCGATACTGGTTTTCAGAGGAAGAGAAAATAAGGACACATGTCATAATTCATAAGATTTAAATCAGAACTTTATTTATTACAATATAAAAGCACAATAAAAAGAAAGTATTTCCAAAAATGAGAAGCAAAGCCAAACCTCATCCCCACTCAAAATCTTCCCATGAAGAGAAGAGAGAACTTCAGTTTTTTGTTTTTCGGCTTTTGTTTGTTTTCTTTTTTGGAGACAGAGTCTTGCTCCATTGCCCAGGTAGAGTGTGTCATCACAGCTCACTGCAACCTCAAACTCCTGGGCTCAAGCAATCCTCCTGCCTCAGCCTCCCAAGTAGCTGGAACTACAGGCTCCCACCACCACGGCCGGCTAATTTTTTCTATTTTTAATAGAGATGGGGTCTTGCTCTTGCTCAGGTTGGTCTCGAACTCCTGAACTCAAGCAATCCTCCTGCCTCTTCCTCCCAGAATGCTAGGATTCAGGCATGAGCCACCCTGCCCAGCCAAGAACTTTGGATCTTAAAAATTTTATTGTTCTATTAACCAGACATGAACACTATAGGGAATATGGAGATAAATTCCCACTATAAGGAACAGAGAGATAAATAATTTTTTATATGAAGATGACATGGTTTTATCGTGGGAACTCAGAACATCCTTACCAAGTTGTTGACCCTAATAGGGTCAACCAGTTACTGTTAGAAAGAAAGAGTAATTCTTTTAAAACCAAAATTATTATTGTTGGTAGTTTTCCCTAACGTTTAATTGCCTTATAGTTTATTACTTCATTCCATTACATAGGTATATATTGCAAGAGGGGTGTTTGGAGGATATGCCTGGAAATTATATTGTTCAAAATTAGAAGTTCACAGCTCTTTGAGTGGGATATTTACAGGGCTATGGTGGGAGGTTATAACTAGCTTTAAATTTTTTCCAGCTGAAAGTATTATGGTTCTGGAACAGAACTCAAGGACTTCCATCTCCAGTGTATATGTGCATCTGAACAAATATTAATGACTTTTTCCTCCCACCCGAATTTTATTTATTGTAATAACCAAACTAAAGCATGACTTAAAAACATTTCATCCATAATTCTACTGCACTGAAATGACTTTTTCATTTATCAGAATTCCCTTTCCTAGCCCACATCATTCTTTTGTTGTAATAGACATATTTAATTGAAATCCAGTATACATACAGAAAAATGCACAAAATCCGAGGTTATAGTTCAATAATTGCATGAAGCATCACAAAGTGCACACACCTGTGTAATCACTGCCTAGGTCTAGAAATAAAATGCTACCCCAACCCAAAAGCCCTGTCCTATCCCCAGCCAGTCAGTATCCCTCCATTCTTCTCAAATGTAACCTCTTCTTAATTCTGTCACCATAGATTAGTTTTGCTTGCTTTTGAATGCTGTTTAAATGAAATCACACTGCATGTATTTTGTGTGTGTGTGGCTTGTTTTGATCAATTTTATGTTTTTGACATGTAGCCATACTGATGTACATAACAATAATTCAGTATTTTTCTTTGATATATGGAATTCTATTGTATAAACAAACTATAATTTATTCATTCTGCTATCGTTGGACATTTTATTACTTTCCAGTTTGAGGCTATTATGAAGAATGTTACTGTGTTACTATCAACATTCTTACTTGTCTTTTGGAGATACATTTTATGCACACACACACACAAACACACTTTTGGTGAAGAGATATATATATTAACCTAGGAATGGAATTGCTGGGTTATAGGTGTAGGCATATACTCAGATTTGGTGTAGACACGGCCAAACTGTTTTCTAAACTAGTTGTACCAATATTCCCTCCTATAAACTGTGTATGAGAGTTGCCGTTTCACCACATCCTCACCAACACTTGATATTTTCAGGTGTCTTTAATCTTAACTATTCTAGGCTAATGTTATTATAACATTGGCACAGAACTTGATTGAGGTCCTCTAGCTCCATTTTATGTATGTATTTGCACAAATGACAAATTACTTGTATCATTGGGTATATAGTATTTAATTGTGGCTTTAATTTCTAATTCCTTAATTACCAATTGGACTGGACTCCTTTTCATATATTTATTAGCCATTTGGGTATCCTCTTTTGTGCCACTTTATGTTTTTGCAATTTTTTTCTATTAAGTTATCTTTTCTTAATAATTTGTAGGGATTCTTTATACACTTTGGATACAGGCCCCTTTTTTGGGTCTATGTGTTGCAAATATCTTCTTTCACTATGTGGTTTGCCTTTTACCTCTTAATAGTGTCTCTCCTTTTAAAACTTTTGCTATGTAAAAATTCAAATATAACAAAAGCAGGGAGAATTATGCAATGAAACCCCAGCTTCCAAAAAGACGCATGACAAATCTTGTCTCAGCTACATACGCCCCCACTTCTCCTCCATCTTACTTCAAATTATTTTAAAGCAAAATCACAAATGTTATACCATTTCATTTAATGATGTCCTGAGATGAAAAGAAATTCTTCATTTTAATGTAATCCAGTTATGAACTCTAAGATTAGTGCTGTTTGTATGCTCATTTAAGAAATCTTTAAGGTCATTAATGCATTCTCCTGTGTGACTTGGAAATTTTACTTTGTGTTTTGCATTTAAATTTTTAATTCACCTAGAATTTATTTTTGTGTACGGTGTGAGGTAGAGGTCAAGAGATATTTTTCCATATGGCTACCTGTTACCAAATCACTATTTTTAAAAAGACTATTCTTTCCCCATTACTCTACAGTGTGACCTTTCGTCACCAACCAAGTGCTTTAGTGGTCTGTTTCAGATATTTGTATTTTGCTTCGTTGTAGCTTTATAATAGTTTTGATATCTAGTTGTATAGGTCCTCCAACAATATTTTTTTTATTCAAAACAATTTTGGCCCTTTGTGTTTCCATGTAATTTTAGAATTTTAGAATTGGCGTGTCGATTTCCATCAAAAAAAAAAAAAACCTACCCAGAATTTTGCTTGTGATTGCATTCAATTCATATATTAATTTGGAAGAAGTAACTTTCATGCAATATTGAGTCTTCCATCCTTTAATATATCTCTTCATTTACTTATAAATTCCCTTGATAATCTTGCATAGTTTGCTGTATATAACCTTGCACATCTTTCATTAACTGTTTTGCCAAGTATTTGCTTTTTTAAAAGTCTTGTTTGTTACTAGAATATAAAAATACAATTGATTTTTTCATGTTGGTCTCGTATCTAACTATTCAACAACCTTACAAAAATCATATATTATGTCCAATAGTTTATAAATTATTTTAGGTTTTTCATCTACACAATCAGGTCATCCGTGCACAGTGATAGTTCTATTTCTTATTTTCCAATATTATTACCTTTTAGTTCTTTTTCTTGTCTAGAAAAGCATCTAGTATAGTGTGGAATAAAATGGTGACCATGGGCACCTTTATCTTGTTCCTGATCTCAGAGGGAAAGTTTTCAACATTAAGTAAAATGTTGTACATTTTCTGCAGTTACCTTTTATCAAATTAAAAAATTTCCCTATATCCCTTGTTTGATAAAAGGATTTTTTAAATTATGAAGGAATGTTGGAATCATGATTTTTCTGCATCTATTGAAATGCTCATATGACTTTTCTTCTGTACATATATTATTTTGTTAATGTGGTGAATTACATTGATTGATTATTGAATGCTAAACAAGCCTTGCATTCCTGAAATGGGCCAAATTTGGTTGTGCTGTATCTTTTTATCTATAACTAGATTTTCAGTTTCTAATATTTTACTTAGGATGTTTTCATCTATGTTAATGAGAGACATTGCCCTCTAATATTTCTTTTTTTAAAACATTCGCGTCACAAAACACAGTTCAAAACTGAATATTCATCAAAAAGAGCTAATGGTGTCTGTTTGGTGGTCCAGTGCTAGTATTATCAACCACGGTTTCATTAAACCTGGTCAATCAATTACAGTGGATGTCTAATGCAACCAATTGGACGAAATGATGAGGATGCTTGTGATTAAGCAGCTGAGATTGCTCAGTAGAGATGGGCTGATCCTCTTGCAAGACCACATGTTGCAAAAAACAACGCTGCTCAAACTATAGACTCTGGACTTGGAAACACTCTGTCATCCGCTGTATTCACCAGACCCTGCACCAACTGACTACCACTTCTTCCAGGATTTGGGTCACTTCTTACAGGGAAAAATATTCAATTCTCAACAAGCTGTGGAAAGTACCTTTCACGATTTCATCACCACTCAATCGCCAGGCTTCTTCGCTGCTGACATAATCAAGCCACTGTTAAGATGGCAAAACTATTTCGATAGTTTAGGCACATATTTCGATTAACTGTACTCTTCTTGTTTGAGATATAATAAACTAAACTTTTGATTCGAAATCAGACATTTCATTTTTAATGACCTAATATATTGGTTGATATTATTGTTATATTGTTATTTAAAAGTGAATAACTGGAACCTCGCTTGTTTGGATCATGGAGTCTGCTCTAGCTGTGCTTTAAGGAGATAAGAAAGAAGACTCAGTGGTTTGAGCAAATTGGAAAAAGAGGGTTCTGTCTGATCCTCTCCCCTTAGGGTCTATGACAGAAGCAGCAGTGGCCTTTCAATAGCAGAGAACAGTCATCATAATTGATCCCTGGACTTACCATGACATGGGGATCCACAAAAGGAAAGACATTCTTATAATAAGCAGGATGGATATTTGGACTCATATTTCTACTAAAAATACATGACCTTAAGTTATTCACCAAGCTGGTGAAACAGGATATAATATTTTTCATTTGATATCATGTTTATCATTTCATATTGTACTTGATGTTTAGCAGATACATATACAATTTAGTCTCCCTAATGTGAAAATAATATTCATAGCTAATATTTACTCAGCACTTACTATGTACTAGACACTCTTCTAAGCATTTTGCCTCTATTATTTCTTTTAGTCCTCATATTCATTATTATCCCAATTTTCAGATGAAGAAACTAAACCACTGCAATATTACGTAACTTGTTCAAGGTCATTCAGCTGCTGGTAAAGTCTGGATTCAAACTTAAGATGTCTGACTCTAGAGTCAATGCTCTTAGCCACTGTGTCTAACAATAACAAATACTTATTTGGAGCTTTCCACGTAGCAATGACATTTTAAGTGCTCAGTATATATTAACTCATCTAATCTTTGCAATAATTCTGTGAGATATATATTTTTAGTATCATCCCATGTTATAGATGAGCAAACAGAGGCTTAGGGAGATTTTGTATTGTACTTTAGATCACACAGTGAGTAAGTGGTAGAGCCGAGATTCAGACCCGGGCAGTCTGGCTGCAGAGTCTTAGTCTTCACCGTTATGTAATACTGCCTCTCGAACTGTATGGATTTGTCAAAGACATGGCAAGTGGCAAACGCCAGTTGACGTGTATGTTATCATATTATCAATCACAAATTAACATTCACCTAGGTTTGATAATTACATCAGAAATAATGAGACATTTATTTCTGAATGGATGTTTTGCTGATAAATAAGATCTTCATAAAGTTTTTTGAATTTTTGAAATTAAGGCATAATAGAAATAATTTGCAAACAATAATGTTGATAAATATCATTATACAAATATATACTTTATTTTCTTAGTTTGTGTCTGTGACAAAAAAAACGACTGTTACCGATAAGATCAGCTGAGGAAAAGAAAAATTCAATTTATTTTAAATTATGCACACAGATTATTTTTTCCAGGACTGTGACCTGAATTATTACAGTTAAAAGTTAAACTTTAATGTTAAACCACTCAAGGACTTCATAAATATGCCATAGAGACAAAGCTTGTTCAGTGTTAGTCCCATGATGGGGAAGAGTCCATCTTCATCCAAGTCCAGAGACAGGGTTGCCTCATAACCGAGTAAGCTTAATGGCAGCAAAACCAAACAATCCTCTTTCTACACGTCACATTCTTAAAACCGTCCAGTAAATTATACAGCAATTGAAGCCTTTAAACTGTAATGGGAAACTCTTACTTTTAAGTATTAGTGGGCCAATTTCAGGTATAGAACTTTAAATCATTTATCCAATCATTTTAGAATGAAGTAATGATAGTTTTCTATTAACCTTTGACCATTGGTCTTTGGTGCGTGTTCGTTATAACTATATTCATTTGTTAACCACACAGGATATGCTTTTCCAAAGCAAGAATTATCACTGACTCAAACTGATTTTATGGGAAAGTCATTCCAGGAAGTAATTTGACATCAGAAAACTCACTGAATACAAAAATGACATTTTCATTCAAAGAGCTGGATGGATTTTTGGATGTCCAGTTTAAACAAGCGTCAGTAGAATTTTTCTGGCATAAGGCGCTGTTGTCTTATTTTTAACAGCATCTGGACATTTGTGTAATGGAAGCATTGATTACTTTTTCTGGAATGAGTTGTGGAAAGGACAGTTTAAACAGAAAAGACCTCTGTGATGTCATTGCAGTTTTAGCAAAGAAACCAACCCAGTCTATAAAGCAGGAATTCAATATAATTGCTACATAAGGCAATAAACAAAAAGTATCTCGCAGGTTTTGAAACCTTGAGAGGAAAAGGAAAATAACCACCTAAAAGAATTCTTCTTGTGTCAAAAAATATAGAGTCCATGGGCACTTAGCAAGGTCAAAACAAATTGCTAAAGTTTGGGAAATAAAAACCAGCAGAATATTTTTTTAAGAAGTAACATCTTCTAGGAATGGACACCACAGTAACTCCCAACAGCCAGAAGTACTTCAAGAAAAAAAAAACCACAACTTTAAATTATTGTTATACTCTGAATGTTTGTGTCCTCCCCAAATTCACATATTGAAGCTCTGACTCCCAATGTGATAGTATTTGGAGATGGAGCTTTTGGGTGTTAATTAGGGTTAGATGAGTTTATGAGGAAGGGGCCCTATTCTCATGAGATTAGTGCCCTTGTAAGAAGAGACACCAGAGAGCTTTCTCTCTCCACCGTGGGAGGTTACAGTGAAAGGGGAGCTGTCTGCAAACCAGGAAGAGAGCCCTCACCAGGAACCCAGTTGGCTGGCATCCTGATCTTAGACTTCAGAACTGTGAGAAAATAAATTTCTGTTGTTTAAGCCACCCAGTCTATGCGATTTGTTATGGCAGCCCTGACTAATAAAATTGTTTAACACTGCCTTCCAGATTTCGGTAGACACAGAATGAACCTGTCACATCTCAGAGACTGTGACCCTTTTTGCGTATTAAAAATGAGCCTGCTTTTTTCCTCAATCAGTATGGAACTTAAAAGTAGGAGTAAATTGTATCTTAAAATGCCAAAGTTTATCACAACCTGATAAACACTGCCCTCTAAAATTTACCAATAAAAGTAGCTCCTTAGTAACTCAGTATAACTCAAGTAATCAGTCGCAACAACAAAATGCCAAAATCCTGTGTGCCTATAACTCTAAGGTGTGTTTTAGCTCTGAAATCTTGTGATTTTTAGATATTTGAAGTTTAATTTTAGTAACTGTAAGAATGGATTTTCTTTGCCCAGCATGTATGACATTTGAATATTTTCGTGGAGGTAAGGTGTATGAACTAAGAATAGTACTTTCCCCTCGTTTTATGTATGGGATCATTCTAAGCAACAGAATAGCTTTTTATTCTGAAATATTGCAGTATTTCTTATTCTGGAGGTTCCTGCTTAAGAAACTCATTATGGAAAGAACATATCGATGTCCATTGAGTGCATGAAAGAATCATTGTCATCAGACTGTCCTCTTGATCAGTCTTATCCCCTCATCAGAGATATATAATTACACAGCAGCACAGACGCTGCAGAAAATAGAGTGTGCTTCCCATACTACGGCAGAACTGCCAAAGAAAGAGTCCCTCCTGGCACAGGAGAGCAGGGCAATGCTTGTGACACACAAGGAATAAATTTGCAGGTATGTCTGATTTCATTCATATGGTATGTTTCTTATCCCCCAGATCACCTGCAGTTAGAGACTAAAATTTTTTTGTTTTGTTTTTGTTTTGTTTTAAATATTGATATCAATGAGAGGTGAGAGGGAGGTTGTAAGAAAAAAAAAGAAAGATAAATCCAATCTTAATATTAACTTATTTCTAATGAATAAATGCACTTTACCTGGGATAGTGCAGGTTTTCAATAAATTTAAAAGAATCTGGCCGGGCGCGGTGGCTCACGCCTAGCACTCTGGGAGGCCAAGGCAGGCGGATTGTTTGAGCTCAGGAGTTCGAAACCAGCCTGAGCAAGAGCGAGACCCCGTCTCTACTAAAAATAGAAAGAAATTAATCAGACAACTAAAAATATATAGAAAAAATTAGCCG